>MU758370.1:60134-95052 GCA_026770625.1 Nicotiana glauca
CCCCCCCGGCTCGAGTTGTCCGTTCGGGTAAGCCAGGTCTAGAACAATAAACCCAGGTTTTAAACCTAGTATAACAAAGCCTCATGCCGAATTCCTCGTAGGAATGTTTGTTTGCATCATGTGCATTTGACTTAGGGGACTCAACACAGGGGTTGGGTCCGTCTAGGACAGGTGTACCCAGAATCAAAGACCATCCTGATGCATATTTTACGTGCTACTTATACAATTCTTTGCTTCGGTTTGCATGTTGACTGGTTGCTAGAATAGGGAAGGAATTGGAAAACAAAAATTGAGGTATGAGAGAGTTGATTACCCGTTCTAGAAAAAAAAAACTGGTGTCCAAAATAAGATGAAACTCTGTCGAAATTTTGAAAAGAAAGAAAAAGAAAAAATTTGGTTTCAAACATTTTATCTCTTTTCTCTATTTTTATTATGTCACATCTACCCGAACTATGCCAGTTTGATTCTTACCGGATGTGGGATACGTAGGCAACCCCCATCGGGTCCAACTCCCCTTTTGCAAAAATAACAAAAATTTTGATTTTTTGTCACAAATAAGCAGGGTGATGCCATTCTTGCAAGAACAGCCACCTTTGGTCATTTTTGACCGGTTAGCAGGCACAACCTTAAAATCTTCTTCCCCGAAGTGCTGAAAGGCCAAATCTACAAAAATGGCTTTAATTTTGAAGTAAAGTTTTGAAAAATGGTGTTACTCTCTGGGGTCAAAATGAGTTATTAAATCACCTTAATAAATGTGCAGAATGAGCACAAATGAAATTGAACCTTTTACAGCCCTTAAAGAGATCCCCTTACAGCTCCATATGGTGGAATGATCTAGGAAAAGGCAGTAGAAAAATTGTGGTAAAGGTTCTGGGAGGCCTCGTCGGACTATTGAACGTCAATCCAAGGTTGGACGTAATTGAAGCTTTAATACCTTTTTGGGACCCAACTCGCAATGTGTATCGTTTCTCTGACTTTGAGCTCACACCTATACTGGAGGAAGTTGCAGGTTATGTAGGCCTTAATGGAAACCTTAGAAGTCTATATCCATTGTCACCAAGACCGGTATATCCCTACAGATTTCTGGATCTGCTGAGTATTAGTCGAGATATTCAGGATGGAAATTTATCTGAAGGGTATTGCACTCTCCAATTCTTGTATCAACGCTATGGTAACCCCCGAGGTTTTAAAGAGCCGAACACTAGTCTGACCCATGCCGGAAATAAAGACAAATGGGAGGCAAGGCGGGGTTTGGCTTTTATAGTAGCCTTCTTGGGTATTGTGTTCTGTCTGCGAGAAGATGGTAATATAGAGGTGGGTCTCGTAGGAATGATCGATGTTGCAATCAAGAAAGCCAATAGCACTGTGGTTCCCCTGATCTTATCTGAAATCTACCGAGCTTTGACTATCTGTTAAGAAGGGGGAAAGTTCTTACACGGCTGCAATCTGCTACTACAATTATGGATGTAGGAACATCTTTTCCACCGAGTTGGGTATATGAATTACGGTATGACTGGTTTGAGTTGCATTGAAGAATTTGAAAGCCGAGTAGTGGGTATAGAATTCCCCGAAAGCACTGAAGCATGGCTTGCACATTTGAGCTCCTTGATGGCCGATGAAATTGAGTGGGCATTCGGATGGCTTCCTGTCATCGAAGCAGTATACATGTCAGCTGAAGTGTGTTATCTCCTTCTGATGGGCATCCGGAGCATCCAGCCGTATGCTCCCTACAGGGTTTTGCATCAATTAGGAAGATTTCAAACCATCCCTCATGACGAAGATTTGAGTAAATATGTCATTGAATTGGGCCCAAAAGTCGTATTTCCGGAGGGAAGAATTCGCCAGGTATGGAATGAATGTAGATTTCTTGGACCTAAGACCATGGTACGAGATCTAGCTAGAGGTGAAGTGGACCCCAAGTACATTGCTTGGTTCGGAAAATGATTCCAGATTCCTCAAAGACCTGCTAAGAGATCCCACGTACAACAATTCACTGATGACTCGCAAGAGCAATGGGGTTAGTTGGCAAAAGAAGAAAGCTATAGGGCTAGAATTGGTAAGTTGGAAGGACAAATCAGGGACCTCGAATTTGCCAAAAGTATCCAAGATGCCACAGATGAAGGGGAAAATAAAAAGCTAACCCAGGAAAATGAAGCAATCAAAGCCCAAATCTAGAGAATAAGAATAGCTGCTAGAAACCCGGAAAGAAGTCGAGCGGATGAAAGGCTTATAAGCAGTTTGAAAAAGAAAGCACTTGAGTGTCAAGATGATTTAGAAAAATCTGAAGCCAATCTAGCAAAAGTCCGGGCCCAATTGGCAAAGAATGCAGAAGGGAGGACACAGTTGGTGCGGCAATTGAAAAGAAAATATGAAGGGGCATCACCAGCCTGAGTAGAAAGTTAATTACCCTTAAGAATGAGGCGGCCAGGCAGGCCAAAGACTTTAAAGCTGATAGGGAACATTTTTATTCTCTAATGGCTCAGATGTAGGAATAAATGAAACAGCTGGAAAATCAAAACCATCATGACATTCAGGTGTTAGAAGCTAGAAATCAGCAAATCAGGCGACTACTTCAGGACAAGGGTATGATACAAGAAAGGATTAGGGCTATTGCCGACTACATTGTCACAAAATGCCAAGCATGTGAGGATATGACCCGAACCACCTTCTTTGCTGCAGTGATGACATTTGTCCTCTAGATAATGAGTGATTTGGAGCGGCTACTAGGGGATCTCGCACATAGGCCCATGGCAAGGCCAAAAGATGCCCCATGGGCCCCAGGAGTTGAAGCTTTAATGTATTCCTAATTTTTCATATATCGAGTCTGTATTTTGGTTTGTTTTGAGTCTGTTTGTATTTTTTCATTCCAAGAAGATGAGTAGTTTGAAATATTTTGTCATAGAAGTTTATTAATGAAAAATCAAAAATCCCCAAAAATATTGTTCCTTTACTTTTTGCATCTACTTTTCTTGAACTACGTAATGATCTTATTCACGCGGTATCGTGATACATAGGCAATCCTCATCGGATCCAGTCATGATATTTAAAATAACCCAAATAAGGGAATGATGTGAAAGGAAAGACCCGAAAAGAGAAAAAAGAGAAGAAAGAAAAGAGAGCCGAAGAAAATCAAAAGAAAAATAAGAAAAAGAGAGCAAGAAAAGAGATTGAAAAGGAAAGAGTAGAAGTTTGAAAATGAAGAAAAAAAAGGAGAAGAGGGATAGGGAAGAATAAGTAAAGCCGAGATGAAACATGCAGTCGTTGCAAACATATAGAAACACATTTAACTGTATAGGTGCATCATACCCCAATGTGCGATTACCTATGTGTTATTTGTCTCAAACTAACAGTTTGTTTGTTGTGATCTCTAGTCTAGGTTTTATAGAATGGTGGTTGGTTTTTGTGGTAATATGGCTTCGCACCCATACTTTACGAGATCAAAAAGGAACATCGAAATGTCTTCAGAAATGACTCTGCCAACAATTCCCATCATGGATGATAGTCCAATCTCGGGCATCCCGACCTCAAAATCGGCAGCTGACAAAGAAAATAGAATTTTGCATCTCCGGGTTATGAAAATGTGGGATGCCTGGGCAAATGTAAGAGAGCCACCAAGCTCAGTCCCGGGATTCCCCAAACTTTTTCCTAGAGCAAGCGGTGCCTCCACTGTCCCGATCGGTGCCTCCACTAAGCTCATTTTTTGGGAACACCTTTTGAGGTTCGTCCACAGGTGTTAATGTTTGGTGCAACTCCAAATATCTTCACAACTCTAACCTGCTCAGCCACGGTACAGCCTA
Organism: Nicotiana glauca; assembly: GCA_026770625.1. Classification (NCBI taxonomy): domain Eukaryota; kingdom Viridiplantae; phylum Streptophyta; class Magnoliopsida; order Solanales; family Solanaceae; genus Nicotiana; species Nicotiana glauca. The sequence continues at coordinate 63,932 of MU758370.1, forward strand.
CACTGCCCAGGCCTAGTTTAGACCCATCAGCTTTCACCTTCCAAACACCCACCTTCCCAATGGAACCTCCTCAATTTCCCACTTATACTTACTCCCAACCACCCCGGTATGAATTCACGATAGGGCAAGACAAGATTACTAAAACTCCTGAGCAAGAAGAGATCGCGAGAAAGATGAGGAGTATGGAACAGAGTCTTAAAAGCATACAAGGCTTGAATGGACAAAAAAGTGTATCCGATGCTGATTTATGTATGTTCCCTCATGTGCATCTACCAATGGAATTTAAAATCCCAAAATTTGAGAAGTATGATGGTCACGGTGATCCTATTGCTCATCTCAAGAGATATTGCAACCAGCTGGGAGGAGCGGGTGGAAAGGAAGAACTCCTCATGGCCTATTTCGGAGAAAGTCTAGTTGGCATCGCATCCGAATGGTACATGGACCAAGATATATCCCACTGGAACATCTGGAATGATCTTGCTAGAGGTTTCGTCAAGCAGTTCCAGTACAACATTGATATTGGTCTAGATAGGAACTCATTGACAAACTTAAAGAAGAAATCCTTAGAAAGCTTCCGAGAGTACACAGTTAAATGGCATGAGTAGGCCTCCAGGGTAAAGCCTCCGATGGATGAGATTGAAATGGTTACAGTTTTCCTCCAAGATCAAGAGGCTGATTACTTCCAAAACATGATGTCCGCAATGGGTAAGTCGTTCGCTGAAGCAATCAAGATTAGCAAAATAGTTGAAAATGGTTTGAATACGGGTCGAATTCTAAGCCAATACGCAATCAGAGCTACCTCCCAAGCCATTCAGGGTGTGCCTGGAGGAGTAGCGAAGGGCAATAAAAAGGAAGAAACATCAATGGCAGCGTCGGGTGCAAGAAAACACCGTACCCCCAGATCCTTTTTCTCAAAAAGAACCCCGCATCACTATTACCCCCACCAGGGCCTAGCCTATGCTCCTCAGCCATACACGGTCATGAATGCTCAACCTTATGTCCGGCCACAACAACAAGCCAACTGAAATCAGGCTCCATTTCCCAGAAATCAGCCTCCTTACCAAAATCACTACAATCCCCGACCTCCATAAAATAACTTCTGTACCTGGCCGCTAAGGAAAACAAACTTCACGCCAATTGGTGAGTCCTATTCTAGCATATTCCCAAAATTGGTCCAAATGGGCTTGTTGCAACCCGTACCCCCAAATAGGCAAAACCCAAAATCACCCTCTTACCAATGTGGCACCTAGTGCGCTTATCACTCAGGGGCTGAAGGGCATGATACAGAAAATTTCTGGACTTTAAAGAGGGCTGGGGAAGATTTGATAGAACAAAGGAAGATAGTTCTAAGGGATGAAGATATTCCCAATGTGACCAATAACCCATTGCCGGCTCACAACAACGGGCCGGTAATTAGAATGATTTGTGAGGACAAGGAATTTGACACAGTGTTGAAGGCCATCATTTCCATCGCTGATGTGGAAAAGAAACCAAAAGATGTCCTGAAGCAAGACAAAGGGGAGAAAAAGAACAAAACCACACCTCCATATTTAGAGAAGAAAATTGAAGTTGAAACTGGGGCAACGCCTCCCAAAGATGTTGTTCTGTATGTCCCTTGAGACCGCAAAGAAAAGCAGATGACTTTGAGTCCTCCTAGGAGATTCAAGCTGAATAAGACAACCCCAATGCATGTGCCCAGGGGAGCTTATGTGATGCAGGGGCCAACTAATCCACCAAGGCTGAGTGAGCCCGTGGTTATTGGTCGCGCGCCACAGAAGCCAATGACGGATCCTGCCGTTGTGCCTTGGAATTACAACAAATCGGTGGTGACCTATAAAGGCAAAGAAATCTCAGGATAAGTTCAAGAAAATAACCCAGCTGAAAAGTATTTCAATTTGGAAGAGGTGAACAATGCCACTAGAAAGCACTTCCTATCTAAGAAGGCTGTGAGTGCCGAAGAAGCAGAAGCCTTCTATCAAAAAATGAAAATGGCGGATTATGAGGTGATCGACCAGCTTCGAAAATCTCCCACACAAGTCTCCCTTTTATCACTGTTGATGAACTCCACTGAACATCAAAAGGTATTGATCAAGACCCTTAACAAAGCATATGTGCCTGTTGAGACTTCTGTAGAGCAGTTGGAGAGAATGGCAGAAAGATTTTTCGCAATCAACCAAATCTCCTTCAGCAAAAATGATTTGCCCCCAAAAGGGGCCGCACACTACAAAGCCCTTCACCTAACTGTCAAATGCTAAGGGTATTATGTGAAAAGAGTTATGTTGGATGGTGGCTCTACGGTAGACATTTGCCCACTCTCAACTCTGCAGCATATAGAAATTGGGACCGAGTACATGCTTTCGATGGTATCGAAAGGGATACAATTGGAGAGATTGATCTGATCCTAACCATTGGCCCAGTAGACTTTGAAATAACCTTCCAAATTTTGGACATGGACTCCTCTTACAACTTTCTTTTGGGGAGGCCGTGGATTCATGCAGCGGGGGTTGTGCCTTCTACTCTTAACCAGATGGTGAAGTTCGAGCATGAGGACTAAGAGATTGTGGTTCATGGGAAAGATGAGCAATCAATTTATCGGGACCCGTCAGTCCTGTGTCTTGAAGCAAGAGAGGGGAGTGAGCATATAGTCTATTAGGCTTTTGAGATTGTGGTCGTGGGCCCCCAACCCTTCCTTTATAATGCATCCATCATGGTGGCCAAAGAGATTATCAGGAATGGCTTCAAACCTGGGAAAGGGCTTGGGAAATCATTGCAAGGAATAGCTGAACCTATCACTCTGACCGCCAGTGAAAAGTTCTTTGGGGTAGGCTTCCGACCCACTCCAGCTGATGTGAAATGGGCAGATGATAGAAATAATGATAGTTGGGTCTTTCCTCAGCCAGTGTTGCATCAGTACAGAACATTTGTCAAGCCGAAATACCATGAGGAAGAAGAAGATGAGGCCTTCACGGACGAAGAAATTGAAGAGATCCGTGAGGCAATGAGGAAGATATTGTATGAAACCCACATGGTCCAGCCGGGGGAAGACCCAAGCACCGCTGAGGTGCTATACATGGGACCTGAGGCAAAACTGCAAAATTGGAAGGCTATGCCATTCCCAATCAGGCGGGAGTCCCATTAGACTTGTCCTGCCACTTTTTCTTCATCACGAGTTATTCCAGGGTGTAACTCGGATGTTTTGTTTAGTTTCATGTCTTTTAATTTCCAATGTAAACCCTGTTATCTTCATAATTCAATGAAATGAAATAAATATTTCATCATCCATCTTTCTTTGTTCCTTCTGATTTTGTTATTTATATTTCTTCTTTCAGTTCTAATAATGTGGCTTTAAACAATATGACATGCTTACGGACTTCACGCCCAATTCGAAACACGCTGTCTAAGTATGAAATAATGAACCAAGAACCGGAATACGATGAAGAAGAGGCTTTTAGGGAAATAAATCGAGAATTGGAACAATTTGAGAATAAACCTAAGCCGAACTTAAATGATACCGATCCGGTCAATTTGGGTAGTGTTGAAGAAGTCAGGGAAACCAAGATAAGCATTCACACAGATGAGAAAACTCGGGATGCATTGACCCAACTCTTATTTGAATTCAAGGATGTGTTTGCTTGGTCATATGATGACACGCCAGGACTGAGTGTCGATTTGGTGGTTCATAAGTTGCTGACTTACCCCGATTATCCCCCTGTCCAGCAAAAGCAAAGAAAGTTTAAAACTGACATCAGTGACAAGATCAAAGAAGAAGTCACGAAATAGTTGAAAGCAGGGGTGATCCGAGTGGTCCGGTACACCACATGGCTAGCCAATGTAGTTCCAGTACCGAAGGACGGGAAGACCCGAGTGTGTGTGGATTATAGAGCTTTAAACAAGGCAAGTCCCAAAGATAACTTCCCTTTGCCAAATATCCACATCCTTGTTGATAACTGCATCAAACATGAGATACAGTCCTTCGTGGATTGTTACGCAGGTTATCACCAGGTGTTGATGGATGAAGAAGACGCGGAGAAGATAGCTTTTACCACACCTTGGAGTACATACTGTTACAGAGTCATGACGTTTGGTCTGAATAATGTTGGGGCAACCTACATGAGGGCCAGGACCGTCATTTTCCATGATATGATGCACCAAGAAATAGAGGTGTATGTGGACGACGTAATCATCAAGTCCAAAACCCAGGATGACCACGTTCGAGACCTGAGAAAATTCTTTGAACGGTTGTGCAAATATGATTTGAAGCTAAACCCAGCCAAATGTGCATTCAGGGCTCCATCGGGCAAGCTTTTGGGCTTTATAGTCAGCCGGGGAGGTATTAAGTTAGATCCAACAAATATAAAATCTCTCCGAGATTTGCCGCCTCCAAGAACCAAGAAAGATGGGATGATCTTTTTGGGCAGATTAAACTATATCAGCCGGTTCATTTCTCAGTTGACACCCACATGTGAACCCATATCCAAATTACTGAAGAAAGATGCGGCAATCAAGTGGACGGATGAATGTCAAGAAGCCTTTGATAAGATCAAAGAGTATCTGTCCAATCCACTGGTCTTGGTCCCACCTGAACCAGGGAGGCCTCTATTCTTGTACCTGACAGTCTTGGAAAACTTTTTGGTTGTGTCCTCGGGCAACATGATGTAATCGAAAAGAAAGAGCAGGCAATCTACAATCTGAGTAAAAAGTTTACTAGTTATGAAGCTAAGTACACTTTGTTGGAAAGAACCTGTTGTGCCTTAACTTGGCTCGCTCAGAAGTTGAGACATTATCTACAAGCCTACACCACTTACCTCATAACCAGGTTGGATCCTTTGAAATACATATTCCAGAAACCAATGCGCACGGAAAGATTAGCAAAATGGCAGATTTTGCTCACTGAATTTGATGTAGTCTATGTCACATGCACGGCAATGAAAGACCAGGCATTAGCGGATCATTTGGCCGAAAACCCGGTTGATGATGAATACCAACTTTTGAACACTTAATTCCCAGATAAAGAGATAAATTCGGTCGAGACAATATCCGAGGATACTACTACTTGGAAATGTTCTTTGATGGAGCGGTAAACGCAAAAGGTGTGGGAATTGGGGCAGTTTTGATCTCACCGACTGGTTAGCATTACCCAGCCACAACTCGGCTCCAGTTTTTATGCACAAACAACACTGCCGAGTATGAAACCTGCATTATGGGTATAAACATGGCAATCGACCAGGACTTCGAAGAGTTGTTGATCATGGGAGACTCGGATCTGATTATCCAGAAAGCTCAGGGAGAATGGGAGACCCGAGATGTTAAGCTTATCCCTTACCGGCAACATGTGGAAGATCAAAGCAATTATTTCAAGTCGATAGAGTTTAGGTACATCCCTCGTTGTCACAATGAACTAGCTGATGCACTCGCCACTTTAGCCTCGATGTTGCCCTACCCAGGCAATGCCCACATTGATCCCTTGGAAATCCAAATCAGGGAAAGGCACGATTACTATAATACAGTTGAGGCAGAACCAAATATTCAGCCATGGTATCATTACATCAAAAGATTTCTGAAAACTAAAGAATGTCCCGAAAAAGCCAGTGGAGACCAAAAGAGAACCATTAGACGGCACGCAAGTGGTTTCTTCTTGAGCGGCGATATCTTGTACAAAAGGACCCCGGATCTCAACTTGTTAAGATTTGTTGACGCCGAAGAGGCCGGAAGCATCATGCATGAAGTACATGCAGTAGTATGCGGACCCCATATGAACGGGTATGCTTTGTCAAAGAAAATCCTTCGAGCAGGCTATTACTGGATAACCATGGAAAAAGAGTGTTTTAGCTTTGTTCGAAAGTGTCATCAGTGTCAGGTGCACGGTGATTTGATTCATGCACCTCCCACAGAACTGCATCCCATGTCAGCACCTTGGCCATTTGTTGCTTGGGGCATGGACGTTGTTGGGCCAATCAAGCCAAAAGCCTCAATGGGCACATATCATAGTGGTTGCCATTGATTACTTCACGAAATGGGTTGAAGCCATCACTCTCAAATCTGTCACCAAGAAGGCTGTTGTAGATTTTGTGCACTCTAATCTTATATGTCGGTTTGGTATTACTGCAACTATCATCACAGATAATGTTGCAAACCTGAATAGTCGGTTGATGGAGGAAATATGCAAACAATTCAAAATAATGTATAGGAACTCTACTCCTTATCGGCCTAAAGCCAATGGTGCCATCGAAGCAGCAAATAAGAACATCAAGAAGATTTTGAGAAAGATGATTCAGAGCTCCAAGCAGTGGCATGAAAAGTTGCCTTTTGCATTACTGGGATATCGTACTACAGTGTGCACATCGATTGGAGCAACCCCGTACCTCCTGGTCTATGACACTAAAGTCGTAATACCCACGAAAGTTGAAATTCCCTATCTCCGGATCATTGTAGAAGATGAAATTGAGGATAGTAAGTGGGTCAAGACCCGTCTAGAGCAGCTGACCCTGATTGATGAAAAGCGAATGGCCGCAGTCTGCCACGGGTAGTTATACCAACAAAGAATGGCCCGTGCCTACAATAAAAAAGTGCAGCCCAAGAATTTTGAAGTGGGGCAACTTGTGTTAAGGCGCATTCTTCCCTATCACCAGGAAGCGAAAGGAAAGTTCGCTCCTAATTAGAAAGGCTTGTATATCATCAGAAAGATATTGCCAAAAAAGAGCATTACACTTGGGAGATGTCGAAGGAAATAATCCCGAAGCAGCTGTGAATGCGGATGCAGTAAAAAGGTACTACGTTTAGGCATCCTACAGCGACAACATTTTCTGATTGGGATGACGAAGGCTTTTATTCTCCCTACCCAAACACTATCCACCTCTTGCAAACCCTTTGAGCCGGTCACTCTCCTTTGACTACCCTCTTTGGAACCCGAAAGTGTTTAAAAAAAAAGAAAAAAGAAAATGAAATAAAAAACAACAAAAAAACAAAATGTTTCCATGAACTGCGTTCAACTTGATTCTGAAAGGATACGTAGGCAGCCTCTCTTTAGGGTTCAGTCACGACAAAACAAAAATCCAAAGTCCCCCAATAGTGAAACTAGGGCAGATGTTATAATGGTTCGGCGGTGATCCCGCCCGAACGATTCCAAAGTTGTAATGCGATCCAATTCTTTACCCAAACCTTGTTCAAGTCCTTCCGATCAATCGGCAAAAGGTTTCGAAATCAGAGAACACAGTTGTTTGGATCCGATACAATCAGGATGAGAGAAATAAAATGAGAGAGTCTTATTAGTGAAAACCTACGAGCACCGTAAGGTGATGGTGAGTAGAGAAATTGAAAATGAGAGAGCCTGGTTAGTGCAAACTCGTAAAGAGCACTATAAGGCGATGGTGAGAAGAGAAATGAGAGAGGTCGATTGGAGAAAACCCACAAAGGGCGTCGTCGGTCAAAAAGAAGACACTCGTCACTACCATTAAAGTCCTGGAAAGGCTTCTCGGTTTGTAAGTATGGGTCACAATGAGTTTATGAGAAGTTGGGATGGTTGTGCGCATCAGGAATCTAGTCCAAGAAGCATATCATGTCAATTGAAGCCTGCATGCACCCCAGATAAGTCCTTCCTTCCTCCCCGAAAGGGACACTTTTCTTTAATTTCATTTTCTTGCCTCCTGTTTACTTTTCCTTGAATACCTTTCGATCTAACTCTGTTTCCGAAATTAATACAAAGAAAAGGTGGTAATATTGGTTTTACAAGGTTCTGCCTAACAAAAGCCAAGCCCGAAGAAAAGTACCCAGCCTCAGTGGGTGCATCAAGTCGATCCCGACTGGCCATGATGGCTAATGCTCTGAAATCAAAGTTACGAAAAAGGAAAAGGAAATCAGAAGTCAAAAGCCCTTAGAGGCAGAATAAAGTGAAAAGGCCAAAACCTCATATGGGCGAGTCATCCTGAGAAATCTTGATAGCTGAGGTCCTCGGATTTGAGAGAGAGATCAGTCTTCAGAAAAGCCAGCAAGTAGCAGAGGTTCTCACCAAAGAGTTGGGCCAAGATCAAGTGATCGAAACAAGCAAGGCCACAAAACCAACCACCATTTCAAACTAATAATTGTTTTTTGTTTGAAAAGTTAAAACAGGTGTAATCCAAGCAACCGTACAAGAAGCAGGTGCAACCTAAAGGGAAAAGAAATGCGCAAGTGTAGAAACAGCTTTACAGTAAGGAACCGACCAAAAGGGAAGTTTCCTTCAAATTCTTTCTTGCATTTTCTACTAAAAAATGATGAATGAAATGAAAAATGATGAAAAAAGAAGAAGAAAAATTCAAAATCATAGTAGCATAGGACCCCATTCCCTAGATATTCCCGGCATAACCTGTGGACCTCCCTGGCATAACCCCAAGGACCCTTTTTCTTTATTCCCGGCATAACCTGTGGACCTCCCTGGCATAACCCAAGGACCTTTTTTCTTTCTCCCGGCATAACCCATGGACCTCTCTGGCATAACCCAAGGACCTTTTTTCTTTTATCCCAGCATAACCCGTGGACCTCCCTGGCGTAACCCAAGGACCTTTTTCTTTTATCCCGGCATAACCCATTGATCTCCCTAGCATAACCTTAGGACCTTTTTTCTTTTATCCCGGCATAACCCATGGACCTCCCTTACGATAAAACTTTCAAAGGCAAGTCTAGCTAGTCTAGTTAAGAAGTACTAGCACTACTTTCATTAATAGCAACAACAACAATAACAACAACAACAACAACCCAGTATAATTCCACAAATAGGGTCTAGGGGAGTAATATGTACGCAGACCTTACCCCTACCTCGAGGGGCAGAGAGGTTGTTTCCAGGAGGCCCTCGGCTCAAGAAAGCAACAAGAGACGATATATTAGTACTATCAATAGACTCATAATAAAATGACATAGAATACATATCATAACATAAAATAACAAAATAACATCAGTATAAGAAATATAGGAAATACGAAAAGGATGGAAAGTATACTAATAAAAACATAATACAAAAGATTAGCATTAATTAATATTTAACAAATATGGCGGTAAAATATTTATATGTATAGCAGATTTCATTCAATTCAAATCGGCTAGAATCAAACTGCTTTAAAAGGCAGTCCTAGTATTTAATATCTTTCTTTATTTTTTTCTCTCCATTCCATAACATGTTTTTGCTGGAAACCAATCCATTCCATAACATATTTTTTCTTTTCTATACATAGACCTTTTTATATAATGTAATGTAGCAAAATTATACATCTTTATATTCTGATGAAAAAAATGCATATATTTCATGAAAAATATAATGTATGTTTGTGATATATATACATTATAAATCATGTTTGTTTTTAGAAAAAATTATGTATATATGCATATGTTATTTATACACGTCTTTATATTTAAATATTATCATCGATCCATTTCATAACAGATTTATTCCTTTTTATACATGGACCTTTTTATTCAACTTAATCCTAGCAAAATTACATATCTATATATTCTAATGAAATAAAATACATATATTTCATAAAATAAATATAAAGTATGTATGTGGTATATTATAAATCATGTATTTTTTAGGATAAATCATATGTTTTTTAGGAAAAATCATGTATATATGCATATGTTATTTATACACTTATTTATATTTAGATAGATATTATTAATATATCATTTATATTTTGTACTAATATAACATGCATATTTGCAAAAATTATCCCTATATAAATAGTATATGTGGAACATATATATATATATATATATATATATATATATATATATATATATATATATATATATATATATATATATATTAATGGCATGTTAATATTTTAGATTAAATTTTATGTAAGGTATTTGCTAGCAATATGATTTGAATAATATAAATATAATAATGTATTATGATGTACGTGTGTGTGTGCGTGTGTATATATAAGTTATATATGGTATAAATATATATAAAAAATATATATGACATACTGATGGAATGTTTACATTGTAAATTATCAAAATATAATATACTTGAAATATATTAAAATATATCTTGAGTTAAAATAAAATTATACTGAAAAAAGTTAAAAACTCAAAAAGCAAAAAACTAGTTGTGCAGAGGGAATTATTTTTATGATATTCTTCTTTCAGAATCTTTGATGTACTCCATCCGTTCATTTTTATTTGTCCATTATTAACTTTGCATACCTCTTAATAAATAATAAATAAAGTACATAATTTACCATGATACATATTGTTAATGAATTTGAGAAAATGATTGAAATAAACAATTAATACTATGCGTATAACAGAAAAAAAGAAATTACTTTTCTTGATATGTTAAAAGTGACAAGTAAAAGTAAAAAATCTAATTTTAGAATACTGGACAAGTAAAAGTGAACGGAAGGAATATTTGGGTAAGTATTATTTATGGAAGAGAAAAAATAAATTATTGAAGAGTGAAAGAAAAATAATGTAGTAAAAAGTATATTAATGTAGAGGGTCCTTAGTTAATGAATATTTCAATGTGAAAGTGCTAAAAAAGTTATAAAGAAAATGTGCCCTTTTTGGAATAAACACAGCCTACTACTCCCTCCGGTCCACAGTAAGTGACCAATTTACTTTGGGCACATCCATTAAGAAAATAATAAATTCTAGATAAAAATAGTTAGTGTGACTAAATTATCCTTAATTAAATATTATAACATAATTTAATGCGAGGAGTAAAAGACTTTTTAGAGATACATACATAAGGGTAATTTTGGAAAAACAATTGAATTTTTTCTTGATTATATGAATGGACACTTATTTTGGACCAAAATAAAAAAGCAAATCGGTCATTAATTGTCACGCCCCGAACATGGGCATGGACGTAACACGGCACTCGATGCCTGACTATATGTGATCGAGCGAATCAACTGACTAGCTGACTCAACATGTGATATCATAACATACTGAATGCGGAAGATAAACTAACACATGCTGATATATTGAAAGTCTGGATGCTATAAATCAAAGTGTGGAAATATTAATACAATTTTCAAACACATTTGTAGCCAACATTTCTTAACATGAAAAGCCTGAGACTCTGTCTAACTGTTACTCTAGTCTATGAAGCCTCTAATGAAGTACTGAAAACACTGACTGTCTATAAATACTGAAAGACTGTAAAGTAATGATAATGCCCCGAAAGAACTGGGGATCACCAAATAGCTGGTACGAGAATCCTAGCACTTTGAATCATCAACCTGTAAATCATTACCTGCATTGTGAGATGCAAGCCTCGGGCAAAATGGACGTCGGTAAATTTGAATTGTACTCGTATGTAAAGCAACTGAAAGAAAGAATTATAAATGCTGATAACTGAAATGATAACTATTGAAATTGAAACTGAATTGAGAACTGGTAACTGAACTGATAACTGATTACTGAACTGCTAACTGAAAAGATAACTGATAACTGATAACTAAACTACTAACTAAAAAGATAACTGATAACTGAACTGAATAAAGGAAGTAAGGATATGAATACTCCTTCTTCTGAATGATGAACAACATATTTATCCGAATATTAAACTGCGGCCTCAGGCCTAATATATATATGTGCACAACTGCGGCCTCGGGCCCAAGTATACGTATACATAACTTCGACCTCAGGTCCAAAATGCATAAAGCATAAAGTGCAGCCTCAGGCCCAAAGATGCATAAAGCATAAACTACGGCCTTAAGCCCAAATAGAGGTGTTCAACATTCAGGAACTGAGAATCATACTGCAATACATGATAGTGAAATACTGAATTACACTGAGTTATATGATACTGGAATACTGGATCACATTGAGCTATATAATAATGGAATACTAAATCACACTGAATTACATAATACTAGAATACTGAATAGGACTAGACTAAGACATGTATTCTTGAACTGATTACGAATACTAAAATTTTAACTGTATATGGCATGCTGAGTAATCTATACTAAGACCCGGGGGAATCAAACCCAAGTCTATATTGAATACGCACTGAGCTCACAATGTTCAGAATGGAAGTCATGAGCGAGTTATGAAGCTAGAGAATAGAAGTTCTGCAACTATTCAAGGAACTAAGCTTAACTGTATTTCTGAGGCAATTAGTAACGTCATAAAAGAAACGTAGTGTAGGGAGAATCATTAACATTACCAAACATAGAGAGTTAGCCTCACATACCTTAACTTCCTAATCTTGAGCGTAATACAAAATTCACCAACTTTTTCAACTTTAATCTATATCAATACAAGTCAAAGGGATTTCATATTAGCAATAATTCTCATGTTTTGGTCACTTAAGCATTTTCTCAAATGCTTGGTGATATAAAGCTTCATAGTCCTTATTAATGGTGTTTCTACACCCAATAACCCATTCTCTTGCTCCTAGATAAATTATAAATTCTCAAATAGTTATAATCAACATTATTCTTTATCACCCATAAGGTAAACAATACTCTTAATCAAAAATCAACAATCAATACCCTAAACCTATAATCGTTCATACTTTTCTATCAAACTCATCAACTCATATCTCATGAACTAGAGTCTATAATCATTAAACCAATGCTAGAATCAATTAGAAGGTGAAGACATTACCTTTTTGAAGTTCAAACCCTTTGAATTCGAGTTCTAGGCTCCCTTCTCTCAACAATGATGTCCCAATCAAATATCTAATGAGATAGAGGGTTTACCCATGTTAATAAGATGTTGGGAAATTGAAATTAACTAAGAACCACCATTAGAACTTACCTTGGTTGCTGGAAAGACCCTTAAGGAGTTAGGTTTTTGAGAGTTCTCCTTTCCAGAGCAAGTTTTTATGTTTTGGGATTATGGGGGACAAAATATGTGTAACGACCCAACCGGCTGGTTTGCCTTTTAGAACCCTGTTCCCCTAAATAAAGCCTCTCGTACTTACTTTAACTAATTTACGACTTGCGGGAGCGATTTGTTCGGGAATTGGAAGGGTTGTGAGTAGAAATATGCCCATTTGCTTTTTTAAGATTTCTTAAAAAGACCAAGTTGGACTTCGATCAACATTTTGGGAAAATGGACCCAGATTTGTAATTTGACAATTTCTGAGGGTCCATGGTAAAATATGGGACCTGGGCGTATGTTCGGAATCGAATTCCGAGGTCCCTAGCCCGAGTAATGAATTTTTATCTAAAATTATTTAATTGAAGTTTTAAGGAATTAAAAAACTAAGTAATCATTGATTCCCTAGGTATCGGGCTCAAATTTTGGTTTCGAAGCTTGGTACAGGTCCGTAATGTTGTTTAACACTTGCCCGTAAAATTTGGTGTCAATCCGAGTAGTTTAAGGGTGTTTTGACCCGTTACAGGAGAATTAAGAACTTGAAGATTCAATAGTTTGATTCATTTGGTTTTAGGGGTGATTCCAAGATTTAGCGTCATTTTGGGAGTTCCGAGGGTTCGAGTAAGTCTGCCTCGTGATTTTAGACTGGTCGGTATGTTCGGGCAGGGCTCGGAAGCCCCGAGCGTCAAACGAGCGAGGTTCGAGCGAAGTAGAAAACTTAAGAAGAGCTGAAGATTTTGCTGCTTCTGTCATAACCGCATCTGCGGTTCTTGGGCCGCAGATACAGTCAGGCCATCGTAGAAGCGAAAAGGGGCAGCCCAAGGGAAAATAGCAGAAGCGTCCCAGGGACCGCAGAAGCGGTTCCGCATATGCCGGCCTCAGACTGCAGAAGCGGTCCAACCTCCCTCTTGCCCAGTTCCGCAGATGCGGCCCCATTTTCCCAGATGTGGTCCCCTAACCGCAGAAGCGGATATCGCTGGGCAGTGGCCTTCATTTAATTCGAACTCAAATGCCATTTTTCATTTTACACTCCACACTTAGGCAATTTGGGGGCTTCCAAAGAGAGGGTTTCAACATAGCACTTCAAGGTAAGTTACTCCCCTTCATTGTTAGTTTAAATACATGTATATTAGGTAGATTAAACACTAAAAATTAGATAAAATCAAAGGGTTAGAGCTAGACCTAGGGTTTTAATAAAATTAAGATTTAAGCATGAAATTTGTTATGAAATTGACTAGAATTTATATATTGTTGATCCTTAGGTTGTAGAGAACAATTTCTTTCGAAAAATATCGGAATTCGGGCACGTGGGCCCCAGATTGGAATTAAGGAAAACTTGTGGAAAAGGTTGGGAAATTACTTAAGCAGTTAGAATTCGACTTTTTAAGCCTTTATTGACTAGTTCTTACTTATTTTAACTAGATTCTAATCGTTCGGTTCCGAATTAAGAGCTTGGGCTTGTTCTCGATATTGGGAGTGCGCTTTGGAGCGAGGTGAGTCTCCTTTCTAACCTTGTAAGAGGAAAATATCCCCATAGTATAATAAATGACTAAATTTCCTTTATATGCAGGGGCTACGTACGTACTAGGTGATGAGAGTCCGTGCGTATCGACTTATATGACAGTCCGGGTAGTCTAGGACCCCAAAGCATGCTATACTTGGAATATCTGTAATCTTGTTGGCAGTTGAATTGCGTAAATCCTATTGAGTTGGTGAATGAATTTCTGAAAGGATTTAACTTCATTTTTCTTAAATTAATAAAGGGGAATTGGCTTTATTTGGGAAAATAAATGTATTCCGATAAATTCTTAATTAGCCGTTTGAGCATGTATTTCTATTTGTATCTGCGTCACATGTATGATTCGCGAGCAGGGTGATGGTTTGTTTAAATTTTACCACTTTGCATGTCTGATTCGCGAGCGGGGTAATAGATGCATCTATGGTTTGAGCCGTTCGACCGTCGGCAGTGCACTTTTATTTTTATGTTTGATCGGGGCGTACGTTCCTCGGTGATTATCTACGCATGAGTTGTTTAGCTTTCCACTTGTGGATTTGACTTCATAATTGTTTAAATATATATACAAACGCACACTCTTTATGGAAGGTTAAAGGAAGAATTCATGTTTCATACTTGTTACTCTTATGACTTGAGTTATTCTTGATTACTATAAATTATTCTCATTTTACTTGACCTTAGTAAGTATCGAGTTGACCTCTCATCTCTACTTCTTCGAGATTAGACGGGATACTTACTGGGTACATATTGTTTTATGTACTCATACTACACTTCTGTACTTAATTGTACAGGATCTGAGGCCCAGGCCAGCTGTGGACGGCGATCTGTAGAAGTTATTGGATAGATGGACCAGACTGCACCCTCCAGTCTTCGGGGGTGAGCATCATGAGGATGCCCAGGACTTCATTGACAGGTGCAGGGACAGACTGCACAACATGAGGATATTGGAGTCGCATGGAGTTGACTTTACTACTTTTCAGCTTAAGGGCAGGGCCCGTAGATGGTGGCAGTCTTACGCACTTAGCAGGCCAGCAGGTGTTCCTCCCTTTACCTGGGGTCAGTTCACATAGTTGTTCCTTGATAGGTACATTCCACCCTCTGACAGGGAAGAGCTGCATTATCAGTTTGAGCATGTAGAGCAGGGTCAGATGTCAGTGACCGATTATGAGGCGAGGTTCTCTGAGTTGTCTCGCCATGCACTTATGATACTTCTCACAGAGGCAGAGAGAGTACGGAGATTGGTTGCGGGGTTACACCCCACTATCCGGTTAGTATAGCGCGAGAGGTAGAGATGGGCACAGGGTATCAGCTAGTACTTGAGATTGCTCGTAGGATCGAGGGTTACCGTCTGAGGAGTAGAGAGCAGATGCAGCAGGATAAGAGGGCTGGATTTTTAGGAGAGTTCAGAGGTGCCCCATCTAGGGGTAGAAGCCACTTCAGGAGGGGTCAGCCCAGCAGGCCCTCACACTCAGCACCACCCCCTCCCGAGGTGCCTCAGCGAGGCCTTATTTCAGTGTGATGCCGGAGGGTTCTTACCACCCACCAGCTACTCAGGGTTATTCCGGCAGGTATTCTGGGTATCATGATTCTTCTAGTGCTCCTTTCAGCACCATGCCAGAGAGTTCCTATCGTCCACCAGCTATCTAGGGTTTTTCCAGTGAGTATTCGAGTCAGTAGACTCAGACTTCAGAGCAGCAGGCTATGGTTCCTCGAGCGTGCAACGAGTGTGGAGATCCGAGTCACCTGAAGATGACTTGCCCCAGGCTTTAGGGTAAGGCAGTACAGCAGGGTCCGCAGCCCCAGACTCCAGCACCAGCTGCCCAGCCACCTAGAGGTGGAGGGTAGACGGGTAGAGGCCGTCCTAGAGGTAGAGGCCAGATAGGGAGAGGTCAGCCAGCTACTCCCTAGTCAGGTGGAGGCCAGACAGCCGGCGCTCCAGCTAGATTCTATGCTCTTCCGGCCAGGCTAGATGCATTGGCCTCAGATGCCGTCATCACAAGTATTATTTCCGTCAGTGGTAGAGATACTTCGGTATTATTTGATCCAGGGTCTACCTATTAATATATGTCACCTCTGTTTGCTCGTTTCCTGGTTATTTCTTCGGAGTCTTTGGTCACTCCTGTTCATATATCCACTCCTGTGGGTGATTCTGTGGTTGTGGATTGGATCTATCGGTCTTGTGTGGTTACCTTCTGTGGATTCGAGACTAGAGCAGATCTTCTGTTGCTTGATATGATTGATTTTGAGGTCATCTTATACATGGATTGGTTATCTCTATATCACGCCGTCCTTGATTGTCAGGCCAAGATTGTTTCACTAGTGATACTAGGATCGCCGAGATTGGAGTAGAAGGGTTCCACGGTTGATATGCCTGGCAGGGTTATTTCCTTTCTGAAGGCTCGACACTTGGTCGAGAAGGGGTGTTTGGCCTATCTGGCTTATGTTCAGGACGTCACTGTAGAGTCTTCGATGATTGATTCAGTGCCAGTAGTCCGAGAGTTCGCCGGTGTTTTTCTTCTGATCTTCCTGTCATGCCTCAGATCGCGATATTGATTTCTGTATTGATTTGGCTCCAAGAACTCAACCTATATCTAATTCCACCATATCTTATGGCTCCTAAGGAGTTGAAAGAGCTGAAGGAGCAGTTAGAGGAGTTGTTAGCAAAGGGGTTTGTCAGGCCCAGTGTATTACCTTGGGGCGCACCAGTGTTATTAGTGAAGAAGAAGGATGTGACCATGCAGATGTGCATTGATTACCGCCAGTTGAACAAAGGTCACCATCAAGAACAAGTACCTATTGCCTCATATTGATGATTTGTTCGACCAGCTGCAGGGAGCTAGGGTGTTCTCTAAGATTGACCTGAGGTCAGGGTATCATCAGCTGAATATTTGGTATTCGGATGTTCCGAAGACTGCATTTATGACTAGATATGGCCACTATGAGTTTCTGGTGATGTCCTTCGGCTTGACTAATGCCCCAGCGGAGTTTATGGATCTGATGAATCGAGTATTCAGGCCTCATATTGATTCCTTTGTTATCGTCTTCATTGACGACATATTGATATACTCACGTAGCCTGGGGGAGCACGAGCAGCATTTGAGAGTAGTGCTTCAGACCTTGCGAGAACAGAAGCTATATGCTAAGTTCTCCAAGTGTGAGTTTTGGCTAGAGTCAGTGGCGTTCTTGGGGCATGTAGTGTCAGGAGAGGGTATAGAACTGGACCCCAAGAAGATTGAGGCAGTTCAGAGTTTGCCACATCCTACTTCAGTGACCGAGATCAGGAGTTTCTTGGGATTAGCAGGTTATTATCGACGATTTGTGCAGGGCTTTTCATCCATTGCATCACCTTTGACCAGACTGACCCAGAAGGGTACCATATTCATTTGGTTCGAGGACTTTGAGGAGAGCTTTCAGAAGCTCAAGACCGCTTTGACTACGGCACCAGTTCTTGTGTTGCCTTGCTGTGCAGGGATGTATATGGTATATTGTGACGCTTCACGCGTTGGTTTGGGATGTGTGTTGATGTAGGATGGGCGAGTTATTGCATATGCTTCGCTTTAGCTAAAGGTTCATGAGAAAAATTACCCTGTGCACGATCTGGAATTGGCAGCGATTATTCATGCTCTTAAGATATGGAGGCACTATCTGTATGGGGTGCCTTGTAAGGTTTACACCGATCACCGTAGCTTGCAACATCTGTTCAAGTAGAGGGACCTTAATTTGAGGTAGCACAGGTGGCTTGAGTTGCTAAAGGATTATGACATTACCATTATTTATCATCCGGGCAAGGCGAATGTGGTCGCGGATGCCTTGAGCAGAAAGGCAAAGAGTATGGGTAGCTTGGTATTCATTCCAGCGGAGGAGAGGCCCCTAGCTCTAAACATCCAGTCCTTGGCTAATAGACTTGTGAGGTTGGACATTTCAGAGTCCAGCCGAGTTCTAGCATGTGTGGTTGCTCAGTCCTCGCTATTGGGGGAGATTAAGGCCCGATAGCTTGATGATCCACATTTGGAGGTTCTCAGAGATACGGTACTTCAGGGAGGTACCAAGGAGGTTTCTATTGGAAAGTATGGTGTTTTGTGACTCCAGGGTTGTCTATGTGTTCCTAATGTTGATGGTCTGAGGGAGAGGATCCTAGAGGAGGCACACAGTTTGCGGTACTCTATTTACCCGGGAGTCGCGAAGATGTATCGTGATTTGAGGCCGCATTACTAGTGGCGGGGGATGAAGAAGGACATAGTGAAGTATGTGACTAAGTGTTTGAATTGCCAGCAGGTCAAGTATGAACATCAGAGGCCAGGTGGCCTACTTCAGTAGATGCCCATACCATAGTGGAAGTGGGAACGCATCACCATGGACTTCATAGTTAGGTTACCGCGGACTTTACGAAAGGTTGATTTCAGTGTGGGTCATTGTAGATAGATTGACCAAGTTGGCCCATTTTATTCCAGTGGCGACTACTTATACAGCGGAGAGGTATGCTCAGATTTATATTCGGGAGATAGTCCGATTGCATGGTGTGCCGGTGTCCATCATATCGGACAGAGGCCCTCAGTTCGCTTCCTATTTCTGTAGAGCCATAAAGAGTGAGTTAGGGACTCGGGTAGAGCTTAGCACAGCATTCCATCCTCAGACCGATGGGCAGTCAGAGTAGACGGTGCAGATCTTGGAGGATATTCTTAGAGCATGTGCGATTGATTTTGGAGGGCAGTGGGATCAGTTCTTGCCTCTAGCAGAGTTTGCATACAACAACAGCTATCAGTCCAGCATAGAGATGGCCCCGTATGAGGCTTTATATGGTTGACATTGCCGTTCTCCTATCGGGTGGTTTGAGCCTTGCGAGGCTAAGTTACTTGGTACAGATTTGGTACAGGATGCCTTGGATAAGGTAAAGTTGATTTAGGAGAGGCTCCACATAGCTCAGTCCAAACAGAAGAGTTACGCCGATCAGAAGGCGCCTGATGTATCATTCATGATTGGCGAGAAGGTTCTCTTGAAGGTCTCGCCAATAAAGGGAATTACGAGGTTTGGGAAGAAGGGCAAGCTAAGCCCAAGGTTTATTGGGCCCTTCGAGGTGTTGAGACGAGTTGGGGAGGTTGCCTATGAGCTTGCTTTACCCCCCAGTTTATGGGGAGTTCATCCAGTTTTCCGTGTTTCGATGCTTCGGAAGTACCATGCCGACCTATCACACGTGTTGGACTTCAGTACCATCCAGTTAGATGAGAGTTTGGGATATGAGGAGGATCCAATTGCCATTATTGATAGACAGGATCGCTAGTTGAGATCCAAGAGGATTTCTGCAGTGAGGGTCCAGTGGAGGGGCTAACCGGTCAAGGAGGCAACCTGAGAGTCCGAGGAGGACATGCGGAGCATATATCCCCACTTATTCAGCAGTCCAGGTACTTTTCTATGTTCGTTCGAGGACAAACATTTGTTTAAGAGGTGGAGAATGTAACGACCCGACCGGTCGTTTTGCCTTTTAGAACCCCGTTCCCCTAGATAAAGCCTCCTATACTTGCTTTAGCTAATTTACGACTTGCGGGAGCGATTGGTTCGGGAATTGGAAGGGTTGTGAGTTAGAAATATGCCCATTTGCTTCTTTAAGATTTCTTAAAAAGACCAAACTTGACTTCGGTCAATATTTTGGGAAAACAAACCCGTATTCATGATTTGATAATTTCTGAGGGTCCATGGGAAAATATGGGATCTGGGCGTATGTCCGAAATTGAATTCCGAGGTCCCTAGCCCGAGTAATGAACTTTTATCTAAAATTATTTAATTAAAGTTTTAAGGAATTAAAGAAACTAAGTAATCATTGATTCCCAAGGTATCGGGCTCGGATTTTGGTTCCAAAGCTTGGCACAGGTCCGTAATGTTGTTTAAGACTTGCCCGTAAAATTTGGTGTTAATCCGAGTAGTTTAAGGGCATTTTGACCCGTTAGAGGAGAATTAAGAACCTGAAGATTCAATAATTTGATTCATTTGGTTTTAGGGGGTGATTCCAAGATTTAGCATCGTTTTGGGAGTTCTGAGGGTTCGAGTAGGTCCGCCTCGTGATTTCAGACTTGTCGGTATGTTCGGTCGGGGCTCGGGGGCCCTGAGCGCCAAATGAGCGAGGTTCGAGCGAAGTAGAAAAACTTAGGAAGAGCTGAAGATTTTGCTGGTTCTATCATAACCGCATCTGCAGTTATTGGGCCGCAGAAACGAGACCGCAGATGCGGTCAGGCCATCGCAGAAGCGATAAGGGGCAGGCCAAGGGAAAATCGCAGAAGCATCCCAGGGACCACAGAAGTGATTCCGCATATGCGGGCCTCAGACCGCAGAAGCGGTCCAACCCCCCTCTTGCCCAGTTCTGCAGATGCGGCCCCATCTTCGTAGATGCGGTCCCCTAACCACAGAAGCGAAAATCGCTAGGCAGTGGCCTTCATTTAATTCGAACTCAAACACCATTATTCATTTTACACTCCACTCTTAGGCGATTTGGGGGCTTCCAAAGAGAGGGTTTCAACATAGCACTTCAAGGTAAGTTACTCCCCTTCATTATTAGTTTAAATACATGTATATTAGGTAGATTAAACACTAAAAATTAGATAAAATCGAAGGGTTAGAGTTAGACCTAGGGTTTTAATAAAATTAAGATTTAAGCATGAAATTTGTTATAAAATGGACTATAATTTATATATTGTTGATCCTTAGGTTGTAGAGAACAATTTCTTTCGAAAAATATCGAAATCTGGGCACGTGGGCCCGGGGTTGGAATTTAGGAAAACTTGTGGAAAAGGTTGGAAAATTACTTAAATAGTAAGAATTCGACCTTTTAAGCCTTTATTGACTAGTTCTTACCTATTTTAACTAGATTGTGATCGTTCAGCTCCAAATTAAGAGCTTGGGCTTGTTCTCGATATTGGGAGCGCGCTTTGGAGTGAGGTGAGTCTCCTTTCTAACCTTGTAAGAGGGAAATGTACCCATAGGTATAAATATAATAAATGACTAAATTGCCTTTATATGCGGGGGCTACATACGTACTAGGTGACGAGAGTCCGTGCGTAGCGACTTATATGACAGTCCGGGTAGTCTAGGACCCCAAAGCATGCTATACTTGGAATATCTGTAATCTTATTGGCAGTTGAATTGCGTAAATCCTATGGAGTTGGTGAATGAATTTCTAAAAGGATTTAACTTCATTTTTCTTAAATTAATAAAGGTGAATTTGCTTTATTTGGGAAAACAAATGTATTCCGATAAATTCTTAATTGGCCGTTTGAGCATGTATTTCTATGTGTATCTACGTCGCATGTATGATTCGCGAGCAGGGTGATGGTTTATTTAAATTTTACTGCGTCGCATGTATGATTCGCGAGCGGGCTAATAGATGAATCTATGGTTCGAGCCGTTCGAACCTCGGTAGAGCACTTTTATTTTTATGTTGGATCGGGCCATACGTTCCTCGGTGATTATCTGCGCATGAGTTTTTGAGCTTTCTACTTGTGGATTTGACTTCATAATTGTTTAGATATATATATAAACGCACACTCTTTATGGAAGGTTAAAGGAAGAATTCGTGTTTCATACTTGTTACTCTTATGGCTTGAGTTATTCTTGATTACTATAAATTCTTCTCATTTTACTTGACCTTAGTAAGTATCGAATCGACCTCTCGTCTCTACTTCTTCGAGATTAGACGGGATACTTACTGGGTACATATTGTTTTATATACTCATACTACACTTTTGTACTTACTTGTACAGAATCTAAGGCAGATGGATCTGGTTATCATTCTAGTGTGTATCCGTGAGTGGACTTGGGACTTCTACGGTGAGCTGCTTTCCCTCCATGTCGAACCCCAGCCGAAGAAGTCTTTCATTGTATTTCTATTTTCTGTCTATTTGGACTCAGACAGTATGATAGTATGATATTCTTTTGGATGTATATTCTGCTAGTTGCCCGTAGCTTGTGACACCAGGTTATGGCACACACTTTGGTAGACGATTATTTTGGGTTGTGTAATTATATCACTTACAGTATTTCGCTCGTCTGATTTAAATTCCAAGTTAAGTGTGATTCCACTTCTTTCTAATTAAAAGCAACATATGAATTTTAGTGATGTTCCGCAATGGCTTGTCTAACAAGGGTGTCAGGTGCCCTCACGACCTATTGTGAAAATGGGTCGTGACAATATGACTTTAAAACGAGCCCCGCGAGCGTGCCCGCACTACTGACCATGCTAAACGGCAGTAACACTGCCTCAAAATTAGCGCAGTCGCGCTATGGGCGCGCTACCGGGCGCGCATATCGCATATTGTTCTGTAAAACACGCATAACCTTTTCCACAGAGATCCGTTTGGGCTCCATAATATATAGTTGGAAATATATTTCAAAGGCCTACAATGTTAATTCTTTGATTTTTCCCTAATGTCTTACACATTTTCACTAAACGTTGCTGGAAGACGGACCTTCTGCAAAATTAGTCAATTTTGTCAAATCTTATGCACCTCACTTTTCATCTTAATTTTGAAACAACTATTTTCACCCATAATCATCCCGATAGAACTTCATATGTCCAAAATATAACTTTACTACTCCTTTAACATATTCATACCTTAGCCAAATTTATGAGGTGTTACATTATCTCCACATTGGGATCATTCGTCCTCGAATGATTGTCCTTACTGTGACTTCTGCTAACTCCGGAACTTAAAGGGGTCTGGTGGAAACATGAACTTTCATTAACACTTGTATACTAAACTGAATGAATACATGATTACTGAACTGTTGCGATACTGAACTGAATGACTGCTGCATTGATTGAATATTGGTCTGCCATGGATACGTGAATATTGAACTAACATGGATATATGAATATTGAACTGGCACGAATATTTGAGTAGTCTGAGAACTAAACTGGCATGAATGTCTAATTATTGGACTAACATGAGTAGCTGAGTATTGAGATGACATGAGTGTATGAGTACTAAACTGGCATGAGTATCTGAGTACTGAACTGACATGAGTATCGGAGTACTGAATTGGCATGAGTATCTGAGCGCTGGAAACTTAAATTTTATAACATGACACATGAAATACTGGTTGTACCACCACTAATTTTGGTGGCAACTCCAACTCATAAGCTAATTGACCGATCCATCGCAAGATTCTATATGGCCCAATATAGTATGGACTATGCTTTCCCTTCTTCCCAAATCTCATAATGCCTTTCATAGGCGAAACTTTTGGAAACACCCAATCACCAACTTGAACCAACCAATTGGCGATCTACACCTTCTCCCATATAGAGTTTCGCACGGTGCCATCTTGGTACTGAAATGGTAGGGGTTATTATTAGCAAGGTCAATGAGAGGTATATGATCATTCCAATTACTTTTAACATCAAGTACATGTCCTCAACTGTTTAAATAATATGCTCTGCCTGGCCATAGAGTTTAAGACGTTCTTTTTCATGTCATTCAACCAATAAATCTCCTTGGTCATGATGCATATTTGGGAACCAAGATGGAAAGAATACCTAGAACTATGGACTTTTAACATGATCTTCCCTCTTTTAAGTCCATCTATGTCTGGAATACACAATCTGTCTTGGTACCTCAAAGTACCATCATCTCCCGCTTATCAAAAGCCATCGTCTTATACTTGTGAATCTCCCCTTTTCACTGCAACACATAGGGATCATCAAATTGTTTCTCCTTCACTTCGGCTACTAAGGGGGAACAAGTCCTGTTCTAGAAAATAACTCCATCATCTTCGAAGTCCGAAGTCGAACTGCTATCTTGGCTAAGTGGTGAACTTCTTTCACCAGAGTTCTCTTATCTAACTCAATCATGAGTTATACTTCTCACACTTTATCTTCTTAAGCACTTCCTAAAAACACTTATAGCATTGTTGTGACCCAAGTCTTTGACTTGCACTCCAAAATTAGAGTCTCGTGCAACGCCACTACCCTCATAACACATAAATAGTCATGGTTTTACAGCCTTTTGTGATCACTTTATCATCAATAACTAAGCTCGGTGATCATTATACTCAATTGGTGTTTCTTACACATGCTAGACATATTCCTTGTGGTAATTATACAACTTTCCCTCATTACCGAACTGTTTATATTTTTCATATCCCATGCTAACTATTCGGGTTTCAAATCATTAACTAGACTTACTAAAAACTTTCACATAACCCCTTAATCCAAAGGTCTTATACTTGCGGATCCTTCTCTTTTTGTTGGGATCCAAATAACTTTCCTTATTTTCTGCAATTCTTTGCACTCTACGTCAATGACGACTCATCTTCCAATTTACTTTTGAGAAATCTTTCTTACTAAGAAAAACTAATTTACTTACATAAATGAAAATCTAATGTATTCACAACTATCACACACAATCTTAATGGTTTAGCTCTGCTCACACTGTCAATCTTGGGAAGACCCATTTTCGATAATTCTTAAAGGTTATTCTTATAGTTTGCTCTCTCACTGCCTAGCTGATATTTTTTCCATTGTCACTATACTTCAGGTTTAACTTAAACTCTTTGGGTTACTAACACCCGATCGGTATTTCAAACTGTCATCCACTCACTAGAGTTAACCTGGCCAAGTGAATCAAATTGTACCTCTACTAGCTCTACTAAAAGTGATAATTCACTGTATCAACTCAACACTTACTTACTATTCTTTTGATAACCACCTGCTACCATCATGTTTTCTTGCTCTGCTTTGATAACTAAAGTGAAGCATAAGGTTATTCTAACTTCCCTTACCATCCGGCCCTGTTCTACGGTCGCATACTATCCCTTTTTTTTTCCTTTCTAAACTATGTGCATGGATTACACTTCGGGAATTCTTCTACCTTAAATGAAATTGGAATATCTAACCCCAAACTTTCTATACAATACTAAATCATAGCATACTATAAATATCCCGGCTAATCATTTAGTCATATAACCTACGGGGGAACTGTCATATCTTTTATCTTATATCAATAGCTGCTTCTTATAGTAGCTTACTAGCGTGGTACTTCTAGTTCTGATTTGAATAAATTTTAACAATTTAAAATCATTCCCTAAAATTCAATATTGGTTGTTCTTGTTTCTCATTTCATACATCATATCTTCTAGTCATTTGCATGAGTTGTACGAAATCACATTTTTGGTAGTAACAAATGTTTCTGACTCCTATGTATTTTACCCTTAGGCTCTTTTCTGTCCAAAACTATAGTGATCAATGTTAAGGTCTGACATCTGAACTATCATCATCCAACTTATGGCTCCATTTCCAAGAACTAAATAAAGTTATTCTAGGAGGTAAAACACATACAAATACACTACAATGCACAAACTTATCCTTCAAAGTATACCATCATCTGATAATTCACTTCATGTGCCATCCGGTGAGTCTTGGTCTTAATCTGGTCCTAAAACATGCGAAGATTTCACTATGATCACTGTTACTTACATTTTCTTTTAGCACCCATAGGCATCACTGTATTACTCACCAGTAACCAAAATTTTGATATACTGAAAATTAGATATCTGGTAACTGAATAACTGATAACTGGCATCCTGAATAACCATAAATTTGCTAACTGAAAGATTGTATAACTAGTAACTGAGGTAAGCTGATAACCACAAGACATCATAATCGCTTTTGTACTTTCGGATAAGGTTATGTTTTAATCTGAACTACTATCCATTGCATCCCACTTTTAACGTCCTCTCAAGTCTCATATTTACCAACTTGTACTCCATAATTATACCCCCAATGGGCAATTATCCTCTCTAGGACCTTAGGTTTCTCCTTCGCGTCGCTTGGGCATCCAATACGTTTGGAATTCGATAGGAAGAGAAGGTTACCTATTGCTCTAAGTTTCATGGCACGATCTAGAGTAGAAAGAAATGATACAATCCTGGTTGTCTTGGTAGTTAACCGTTTATATGAGTGGTCGGCACACACATATAATGGAAACTCCACTAGACACGACTTCATAGACTCCCTAGGACTCTTGAACCTAGTGCTCTGATACCAAGTTTTGTCACGCCCCGAACTTGGGCCTGGACGTAACACGGCACTTGGTGCCTGACTACATGTGACCAAGCGAACTAACTGGTTGGTTGAATCAACATGTCATATCATAATATACTGAATGCGGAAGATAAACTAATCATAATATACTGAATGTGGAAGATAAACTAACATATGCTAATATACTGAAAGTCTGGATGCTATAAATCAAAGTGTGGAAATACTAATACAATTTTCAAACATATTTGTAGCCAACATAGCTTAACATGAAAAGCCTGGGACTCTGTCTAACCGTTACTCTAGTCTATGAAGCCTCTAATGAAGTACTGAAAACACTGACTATCTGTAAATACTGAAAGACTGTAAAGTAATGATAATGCCCCGAAAGAACTGGGGATCACCAAACCGCTGGTACGAGAATCCTAGCGCTCTGAATCATCAACCTGTAAATCATTACCTATATTGTGAGATGCAGTCCCCGAGCAAAAGGGATGTCAGTATATTTGAATTGTACTGGTATATAAAGCAACTGAAAGAAAGAATTATAAATGCTGAAACTGAAACTAAGCTGATAACTAAAATGATAACTATTGAAACTGAAACTGAAATGAGAACTGGTAACTGAACTAATAACTGATTAAGGAACTGATAAGTGAAAAGATAACTGATAACTGAACTGCTAACTAAAAAGATAACTAATAACTGATAACTGAACTGAATAAAGGAAGTAAGGATATGAATACTCCCTCTTATGAATGATGAACAACTTATTTATCTGAATATTAAGTTGCGGCCTCAGGCCCAATATATATATGTACACAACTGCGGCCTTGGGCCCAAGTATACATATACATAACTGCGACCTCAAGTCCAAAATGCATAAAGCATAAACTGCAGCCTCAGGCCCAAAGATGCATAAAGCATAAACTGCGGCCTCAGGCCCAAATACAGGTGTTCAATATTCAGGAACTGAGAATCATACTGCAATACGTGATAGTGAAATATTGAATTACACTGAGTTATATGATACTGGAATATTGGATCACACTGAGTTACATAATAATAAAATACTGAATCACACTGAGTTACATAATACTGGAATACTAAATAGGACTAGACTAAGACATGTACTCTTGAACTGATTATGAATACTAAAGTTTCAACTGTATATGGCATACTGAGTAATCTATAATAAGACTCGGGGGCATCAAACACAAGTCTATATTGAATACGCACTGAGCTCGCAACGTTCAGAATGAAAGTCATGAGCAAGTTATGAAGCTAGAGAATAGAAGTTCTACAACTATTCAAGGAACTAGGATTAACTGTATTTCTGAGGCAATTAGTAATGTCATAAAAGAAACATAGTGTAGGGAGAATCATTAACATTCCCAAACATAGAGAGTTAGTCCACATATCTTAACTTCCTGATCTTGAGCGTAATACAACATTCGCCAACCTTTTCAACTTTAAACTATATCAATACAAGTCAAATGGATTCTATATTAGCAATAATTCTCATGTTTTGGTCACTTAAGCATTATCGGACGAATTACCTCCCATCCGTTCTAGCTACTCAACACTGGCCTTAAAAGCGCCTACTTTTCTTTCTTTTTTTAGCTCTCACGCTTTCAGTCTTGTGTTAAGTGTTCGCATGACGATTAAGGTCCTAACAACTTGATGTCAGACTGTTCAGCTTGAGGGACATCTAACTCCTGTAACTCAAACGCTTGGTGATATAAAGCTTCATAGTCCTTATTAATGGTGTCTCTACACCCAATAACCCATTCTCTTGCTCCTAGATAATTTTTAAATTCTCAAATGGTTATAATCAACATCATTCTTTATCGCCCATAAGGTAAACAACACTTTTAATCAATAATCAACAATCAACACCCTAAACCTATAATAGTTCATGCTTTTCTATCAAACTCATCAACTCATATCTCATGAACTAGAGTCTATAATCACTAAACCAATGCTAGAATCAATTAGAAGGTGAAGACATTACCTTTTTGAAGTTCAAACCCTTTGAATTCGAGTTCTAGGCTTCCTTCTCTCAATAATGATATCACAATCGAATATCTAATGCGATGGAGGGTTTACCCATGTTAATAAGATGTTGGAAAATTGAAATTAACTAAGAATCACCATTAGAACTTACCTTGGGTGGTGGAAAGACCTTTAAGGAGTTCGATTTTTTAGAGTTCTTCTTTCCAGAGCAAGTTTTTATGTTTTGGGGCTGTGGGGGACGAAATATGGCTTTAAAACGACCTCCACGAGCATTCCCATGCTCTTGGAGTCCTGCCCGTGCTAAAAGGTAGCAACACTGCCTCAAAATTAGCGTGGTCGCGCTACCGGGCGTGCATACCGCATACTGTTCTGTAAAACGCATATAACTTTTTGCATAGAGATTCGTTCGGGCTCTATAATATATCGTTGCAAAGCTATTTCAAAGTCCTACAACTTTTATGCTTTGAGTTTTCCCGAATTCCTCACACATTTTTACTAAACGCTACTGAAAGACGGACATTCTGCAAACTTAATCGATTTTGTCGAATCTTATGCACCTCACTTTCCATCTTGATTTTGAAACAATTATTTTCATCCATAATCATCCTGATAAAACTTCATATGTCCAAAATATAACTTTACTGCTCCTTTAACTCATTCATACCTAAGCCGAATTTACGGGGTGTTACAATTGATTGTGGACCGGAGGGAATATTAGTTATGAAAATAGTTTTTAAAATGGAGCAAGCATATAAAAATTCAAGAAAATAAAAGCATCTACGTCAATTCATACCCATTACAATTTCATTCAATTAACAATTAAGAAGTATCATAAAAAATAAAAATAAAACTTCTTTTTTCCTGGCCAAGTAAATAAAATCATGAAATTCTTCGTTTTTGATTTTTTATAAAATGGATTTATCTTAATCAATACATGATTTTATTTGTCTTTCTAGGACCGGGTCTTATATTGGGGGGTGTGGGAGTGGTATTAATTCCCAATCTAATTTATTCTGCGTTTTCCTTGGGATTGGTTCTTGTTTGTACATTATTTTTCAATATTCTATTTAACTCTTATTTTGTAGTTGTTGCGCAGCTACTTATTTACGTAGGAGTTATAAATAGTTTAATCATTTTTGCTGTGATGTTCATGAATGGTTCAGAATATTAAAAAAAAAATCATCTTTAGACTACAATGGAATTACTTCGATGGTTTGTATAATCTTTTTATTTCACTAATGCAAATAATCTCATATATTTATTGTCTTTTGACCCTTTCTCTCAAATTATGTCAAATAGAAAAGAACAAAATGAAAAACAGGTCGACATTAGTTTTGACTCGACCTGTTCCTTTCATCCATATTAGTAGTAATTATGGGCTTTGCAAGTTGCATAAACGTGTTTCTATGATGAATCCCTATCGGTCTCTCTTGAATTATTCAATTATTTAATTATTTAATTATTTTCCTTTTCCGATACAACAATACTATATACTATATAGTTTCACTCAATATTTGTTGATCTTATCCATGCATTCTTAATAAAGGAATGCAGTTTTTTTCGTTTTTCCTTGGTTGAATTCACATCTTTCGCGCCATTCTTAAGAATTTATTTATTTATTTTATTTGTTTGTCCTAGCATTAATTAAGTTGTAATAAGAGAAAGTTTTAGCTTATTAGAAAAATGTTTTGATGGAAGAATTTTTAATGTTTTCGATTTGCATCCAGATATTTTATAAAATACATAGGATTTGAGATGAGCAACAATTAATTTGTCTTTCTTCTTCATAAATCATAATTAATAGGCAACTATATTCTCATGCTGGTGTGTTACCGAATCAAAGTCAGCAAAGAATTAGTTTCCAAAAGAATTATTGGATGGCCACCAACAACAATGTATATAAAACAATTAACAAATGCTATTATTCATTGAGACTAGTAGTCATACCCGCGCGATGCGCGGCCAGTATTAAAAAATATTAATTAAATTAAATTAAATTATGATCGGGCTTGTTTGATCCTATTAGATTGTATTGCTTTAATAAAATTCAATTGTCATCTTACTTGTCAATACGATATATCCAATAATAAAATCTTTATTAAATCAAAGGTACTTATATAGTTAGTAAGTAATTTTTTTTCTATATTTTTTTATTGTATTAACCAATATTTAATATTCGCTTTCTTTTTGTCATATATAAGAAGAATTATAATTTATTACTGTTAAAATATTTTTTTATTTTAAATTTTATTCTATTGTTCTTAATAATACTATCTAAATTTTAATGAACAAAATCTCTGTTAAACTAACAAAATCTTATGAGAAGAATTATAATTTATTAAAACTCCAATTTGAAACTGCTCCTAAATTTGAATTGGTAATTTATTATTTTTTTAATTTTATTTATTATTTTAAAATAATTTTTAAAACTCCAATTTGAAACTACTCCCAATTTTGAATTGATAATTCATTATTTTGTTAATTTCATTTTTTATTTTAAAATTATTTTAAAACTCCAACTTGAAACTACTTCCAAATTTGAATGAGTAGTTTTTCTTCTCTTTTTTCATTTTCTATAGCTATTTTTTTGCCTTTTATTTTAAAATAATTTAAAAACTCCAACTTGAAACTACTCCCAACCAATTTGAATGAGTAGTTATTTTTTGATATATTTATTTTTTTTATATATTAAATTATAAGATATCTATATTTATTAATCCAAATAAAGTAACCAATTAACATATATATATATAT
>MU758370.1:96066-118924 GCA_026770625.1 Nicotiana glauca
ATATATATGGTAGTTCTTTTTTAATTATTATTTTCGTTTTTTAGATATGTTTAAATTCAAAAAGAATAACCAATAAGTAATTATTAATTAAATAACTAATTTAATAACTAATTATGCCGTGTGGCTTTTTCTGAAGCTGCCACTTGGCTTAAGGAGAGGGCTTTTTCCTCTCCTTTTAATAATATATAGAACTCCTTTTAATAATATATAGATTTAACTGTTTTAGAAGCTCTTACACACAATCCTCTATGCCAAAATTTAAAGGCAAATCATGTAATTTCTTTACTCAATTAAATCTCCAGCTTTGGTAATAAGGCAACACTGTCAATATATTTTTAGTGCAACAACTTTAGTGGGCGTTTGGACATAAGAATTGTGAAATTCTGAAAGAAAAAAAAATCTAGTGAAAATGGTATCTGAAAATTAGAGTTGTGCTTGGACATGAATACAATTTTGGTTTATTTCTAAATTTTTGTGAGTGATCTAAGTGAATTTTGAAAAAAAGTTTTTGAAAATTTTCAATTTCAAAAAATTCCAAAATTTATCTTCAAGTGAAACCAAAAGTCTTGGTTTCAATGACTCCCCAAGCCATGACCTATTTGATCCTTCAGAACCAACTTCAACATTGAGTAAAGAAAAGAAGAATTCACTATTGGATACTTCGGCCGTATGAATATCAAAATCTTCACTTTCATGAGCTGAAATTTTATGGCCAAAACACCAATTTCAAAAAAAGTGAAAAAAAATTCATGGCCAAGCGGCCTCTGATCAATGGTTTTTGGCCCAAAGCAATATACCCTAAAGCGCTCACTTGATGAAATTAAAAAATAATCAAATTTATAAGTGGCCATTAAAATATAGCCACAGTTTCAAAAGTAATCAAAATTTAGTCACATTTTATGTAAAGATAAATCTTAACGAAAACACTATTCAAAATCCGAAAAACACTATAGCATAATATAGTGGAGTTCCAGTATAATTTACCGGTCCAATATAATATACTGGAATTTCATACATAGGTGCTCCAATCTCCAGTATATTATGCTAGAACTTTCCGAGTGTTGGAGTTCCAACATAAAATGCTGAAAGTTCATACACAGGTGCACCTATCTCCAATATATTATGATGGACTGGTCCCTGTTGCAGCAAAATAGTGACTATTTCTTAATGACTTTACAAATGCTGACTATTTTTTAATGACTCAGTCTGAAAACTGGCTAGCTCGTACTATTTTTACTTAATTTCACAAATAAGAATGCCTTATGCTCAATACTATTTCCTTAAAAATTTATTTGTACTGAATATTTATATATTATTTGATATGTGTTAAAAAAAATTTGTTGTCAATGTGGATAAGTTAAACTCTTTAAATCATATTGTGGCTTTTACATTGGGAAACTTATAAAATATAGCTTTACACGTTACAAATTGGATGGTCAGTTCTCTTTTCAACAACTTGTGCCAACTTTTAACGTAGAAAACTTCTAAATTGAAAAGGTCAAATAGGACTCACTTCTATTTTCTTTTTCTACTAATAAAATGTCCTTTACTATATCTAAAAAACAAAAGTTTCTTTTAAAAATTATTAGATGATTCCAAATCGTTAATTACGTAATTCTTAAAGACAAAAGGAGTAAAAGAGAATTGTTCTGCGAATGTTGAGTTCAGCCATTTGTCCGAAAAGCAAAGCGAAATTTCACTACAAAAATATTTTCCTGTCAGAAAAAGCGAAAAGTTAAACGGACAAATAAAATCAAACTTAAGAAAATACTACTTAGTACTTGAATCATTGAATGCAGCAGTCAGCTCCCATGTGCAATTATATCCAATTAATTTTATTATCGCACGTTTTCAACCCAACAAAAACTCGCCTTCTATAAATAGCGGTGGAGCATGATGTTACAATGTATTCCCTCCGGTTCACAATAAATGTTAAATTTACTTTTAGCACATCCATTAAAAAAATACTTAAATCCTATACAAAAATACCTAGTATGACTAAACTACCCCTAATAAAACATTTAATGTGAGAAGTAAGAAAACTTTTTAAGAATATGTACACTACTCCCTCCGTTTTAAAATTTTAAAAATAATTGTCTCAAATTATTTTAGTATTTTAAAATTTAAAATAAAATTAATTTTTTTCCATTTTACATAATTTGATAGTAGTAATTGTTCTTGAAGAACACTCCTCAATTATGAAGTAAATATTCAATTAAAAAAAAGAGATTAAATCCTAATGCATAAATAACAGTAAATAGTAATAAAAAAACTCCTAAGTTATAATTGTATTTTATAGGGTTCTGTAAAAAAAAAATACGATAGATAATTTGAGAATGAATATGTATACACGTTATTTGCATAAATTTTAAGGATAATTTCTTGGATATTCTTTCAGATTTAATTTTGTAGCACCTTTAGAATACAAAATAAAATTGCTACTGGTCAAACTTTAACTGAATTACCAGAGAAAAATTAGTAATGGTAGAATGTTTTAAATATTTTTACTTTCTCCCTTGATGTCTTCTTGGGAAATGTTATCTAGGGCAGTAATTACCTTTGCCAAGATGACCAGTATTCTTGAAACTAATTAAAGCTTACCCTACTTAAGCATTGACAAAATTGACTTGACTTCCTAATAAACTAAGTCAGCGACGAATTAGTATATGCTTTCACATTCTTGTCTTTCTACGTAGACTATGTTCTTTCATTGCACTTTATGACTAATCAACCTCTTGATTAGGTTCATTGTTCATTACTAACACAAAGCATTAAATGTTAATGTATTTATTCCAAT
The DNA here is from genome assembly GCA_026770625.1 of Nicotiana glauca. Lineage (NCBI taxonomy): Eukaryota > Viridiplantae > Streptophyta > Magnoliopsida > Solanales > Solanaceae > Nicotiana > Nicotiana glauca. The sequence continues at coordinate 98,864 of MU758370.1, forward strand.
TTGACCCTGCTAAATTATTACTCTCTCCGGTCCAAAAATAAGTAATTTTTTAAATATTTTCACACAGATTAAGAAATCAACTTTTTAGCATTAATTAGCAATAGAATTGACCATATTAACCTTTACTATCTCACATAAACACTCCTAACACATATTTCAACAACACTATTTACTCCAAGGACAATGTAGGAAAAAAATAATTAATTCATTTTTGAAATTTGAAAAAATCACTTATTTTGGACTACAAGAAACAACAACAACAACAACCCAGTATAATCCCACTTAATGGGGTCTGGGGAGGGTAGTATGTACGCAGACCTTACCTCTACCCTAGGGTAGAGAGGCTGTTTCCAAATAGACCCCCGGCATCCTTCCCTCCGAGAACTTCCCACCTTGCTCTTGGAGAGACTCGAACTCACAACCTCTCGGTTGAAAGTAAGGGTTGCTTACCATCAGACCACAAGAAAAATGCTAAAAAATCACTTATGTTGGACCAGAGAGAGTATGTTCTCCCCTTTGTGTCATTACTTTTTGCTTATTAAACACACAAATAGGGATTTGTGTTAAGCCTCCTGCTACCACTGGGTGGATTAAGAGCACACTTGGCCAAACTTTCAAATAACTGTTTCTTATGAAAAATACTTTAATAAAAAATAATTTAACAAAGAAATATTGTCGAAAATAATAGTTTTTTGGCCAATTTAGATGGAATATATTTGGCCGCCTCCTAAAATAATATAGTTGATAAATATATTCTTTTTATATAATGTATAACATAATTATTTTACATGCAACTAATGTATATTTTTATATCTTTAATTATCGACTGTAATTGTTTTTTATCGACCGATTAAATATATTAAAAGCCCTTAAGAACACACCCTAAAATTAAAAATCTTATGTCCCTCTTAATTTTTACCGTTACAAGCAACAACCTTCTTAAGTATTAAGTATTATAAAACCGTGGACTTTCCTTGTTGCCCCCTCTAACCCCTATTCCAAGACGTGAGAAATGATACCAACTTGTGTCAAGAAATTGTGAAACTCATAATTTACAATATACTAACAATATATTATCTTGAATTGAATCCGGCTATACCAAGTCCAAACTACCTCTTCTGTAAATTCTTTTCTATATATATATATATAATGACCATTTACATACCTACAGAGTGGGGTTGATAGAACTGAGTTAGCCTTGCAGTTACTTTATTTATTTGGGTTGTACAGGAAACCATTTATTTTCTTGAGATTTTTGACAACATCTGAAGCTGAAATTCTGTGTGTTCAGAAAGTGAAATTAATGGCAGGTGGGGGTGGAGAAACATCAAGGCAACTTGATCAGACACCAACTTGGGCTGTGGCTGGTGTTTGTGCTGTTATTATCCTCATTTCCATTGCCTTGGAGAAGATTATCCACAAACTTGGAACCGTATGATTATACCTTAACCCATAGTCTTTTATTGTTTCTCCCGCTCGTTGACCTTCTTGTTTTGCTTTTAGAGACAATAATTCTGGTTTTTTTTCTGCTAAATATTCCTCTTCTTTAATGCCAAAATGTTATCTTTATTTAGTAACTTTTTGAAGCCAGGAGTTTTTATTGAAGTGTGACCTGTAGCAATTCTCCTGCTTGTTTCCTTGCTTTGGTGTCAAGGAATTTTCACTAGCAGCTATGTTGATTATTGACTTCTTAATTTGTCTGTGGATGTCTTGCCTTATTAAATTGGAAGTGAAGTCATGTTCTTTATCTAACTATTGACTTTAGAACCTACAAACTGATCTTGATTGCTCAGATGCTGGTTGCCATTTGCCAAATATGGCTTCTTGTTGATTGGGTATCATAATGATAGTGACCGAGCCTGTTTTCGTTCACCTTGACTGTTCAATCGGGTACCGGCTATACTAGATATGTACTAAGGAATCATCACAAGTGTGAGAATTGTGGGAGTAGATACAGAGGAGTTCTTAGTAATAGTGGGTTTTACAATGGATATTTGCATTGAGCTCGTACTTATTTACTTGGTATAGATGAGTTATCCATTAGCGAATCCCTAATTTAAGGACAAATTATTAAGCACTAGAATAAAGATGGATCCAAATGGAGCGGCACTGATATTGAGGATTCATATAGCCGGACTAGTTTTGAGGGGCAGTCGTTGTTGTATTTCTGTGGTTTTACCTGCTGATGTTACATTATATGTGTGTTTCCAAGATAATTTGTTTTACTTCTATTGCTTTTGCTGTTGCATATCCCCAAAAAAAGGTAAAAAGATTTTCCCCACTTGGTTGGAATTGTTTGCGCGCCTTCAAGTTGTTTTATGCATATTCGTTACTTGGACATTATAACTTTTATTGCTGTAATTGGATGTTCTTTTCTTGCATTTATCTTAAAGTGAAAAGTGTTAAATGTCTTTTCTATTGTGATTGCCTGAGCTAATGTAGTATCTCAGCTCATTTGTTGCTTCCTTGAACGCCTGCTACTCTAGAAAATATTAGTAAACCTGAGTTGATGTAGTATCTCAGCTCATTTGTTGCTTTCTTGAATGCCTGCTACTCTAGAAAATATTGATAATTCTGAGTTGATCTCTGCTCATTTGTGGCTTCCTTTAATGGCTGCTACTCTAGAAAATATTAATAATCCTGAGTAGATGTAGTATCTCGGCTCATTTGTTGCTTCCTTGAATGCCTGCTACTCTAAAAAAAATTAATAATCCTGAGTTTATGTCTTATCTCAGCTGCCTTGTTGTTTTCTTGAATGCCTGCTACTCTAGAAAATATTAATAAGCTGAGTTGATTCTTGTTGTTTTCTTGAATGCCTGCTACTCTAGAAAATATTAATAATTCTGAGTTGATTTCAGCTCATTTGTTGCTTCCTGTGATGGCTGCTACTCTAGAAAATATTACTAATCTGAGTTGTTGTAGTATCTCAGCTCATCTGTTGCTTCCTTTAATGGCTGCCATTCTTGAATATATTAATAATCTCAGCCCATCCTGCTACCTAAAAAAGTATTAGTAATCCTGAGTTGATGCAGTATCTCAGCTCATTTGTTGCTTCCTTGAATGCTTATTACTCTAGAAAATATTAATAATTGACACAGTGAAATCTTTGCTCAGTGGTTGACTGACAGGCATAAAAAAGCTCTATATGAGGCTTTGGAGAAGGTTAAGGCCGGTAAGATTTTGTGCTCTCCTCTTATCATTTTTTTTTATCATGGACTTGCTTTCATTTTTTGATTTAATCCTCTATTTATTGCAGAGTTGATGATTCTCGGTTTTATCTCGTTAACCCTTGTATTTAGTCAATATTACATTGCTGGAATTTGTATCCCCCCAAGTGTCGCTAACACAATGCTGCCATGCCCCGCGGTGCACAAAGCTGCTGAAAAGGAGGAGGAACACCGTCGGAGGCTTTTATGGTATGAGCGTAGAATTTTGGCTGGTGCAGAGCCTACATGCAAAGAGGTAAATGTGTACATGACCCTTGTATTTTAGTTGTATTAATGAGTGCTGATAGCAAAAATGGCTCTAGCAGAGCTGTCCTTTTAGTAACTAACTAATTCTTTCTTGAATTAGATATGGCAACAAACTAAATGTTTTTCATTTCTGTCAATAGACGTAGACAATGAGATATTCTGCACAACCTTCTAAAAGTTCTCGCAAACCTCCTTAGAATGTCTGTCACTTCATTCAAATAAATGGACATTTCAAAATAACATGAAGTCATCGTCAAAAAGAACCCCAAAAGAAATTTTACACATAGCTCCTTCTTCCATCAGGTATATGACTAGTTGTCGGCGTTATATTCATGTAGCTTAATCAAAGATTAGGAAACACTTAGCTTTTTACCATCACTGATTTATTCTTAGGTTGTCCTGTCTGATGTAGTAAGAAAAGAATTGAAGAAAAGAACTGAGATAACTAGCTGAGATATGTAAGATCCATCCAAAATGATTGTTCCGCTCCGTCTTCTGTACTGCAGAAGTACGCCAATAGCCCCCTAGGTGGTTGGGAGAGTGATTTGGTATGTCAGAATTGGACATGCAATACGTGGGCAGAAATATTATGAGACCATCAATCAAAACGGAGTTTTAGAATGTGCTGCGTTCCTGAAATAACTTTAAGTGGTTCATTCAGTTATTGACTCTCCATCGATTCAATGATGAAACGCTTGGTCTATTCGTATGAGTACCCATTGCTTGCCCAGCAGTAAGTGTTATAGATAAGCTTAGGAGAGTTTGTTATGTAAAAGTTCTGTTTGTCCAGCACATTGAACAGGTGTGAGTGGATACAACTGGAGTTGATGCCTAAATCGTGACTTTATAGCTCCACTACAACTTGCACTACAAAAATCACCATGTATGTGCTTCAAATTTCTTGGACTATGAGCTTCTAAAAGTTGTTAGGTCAGCTTAGGTTTAGGGTGAATTTTTCATATAAAAACAAAGTTTTTGTTCTACCAGATGCTGCATCCTTGCATTCCGTTAGCACTATGTTTTAGCCATCTATTTCTTCCTTCGCAGCTATGCTTCAGGCCTTTATGTTTTAGTTTATATTAGCATTAACTGCATGATTTTCTTTCTTAAGTTAACTAATCTAAAGTATTCCTGACAGGGACGTGTTGCTCTCATTTCTGTTGATGCACTGCATCAAATACACATCCTTATTTTCTTTTTGGCAGTCCTTCATGTGTTATACAGTGCTATTACCATGTGGTTGGGAAGACTTAAGGTAAATCAAAATATTCTTTATGTAGTTATTCCTATGCTTTAGCTGTCATTTATACTGGTTTTTAGGTAATCTGGACATATTATAGAGCCCAATTATTGACTATGTGTTTTTAGTAGTTTTTCTTGTCCAGACCTTCAGTCCTTCAATGTATTCGGAAGATCGATCAAGTTTTCATGGTGATTCAATACCCTGGTGTTATTAATGGAAGGACGATCGTTTCTTTAATCTTACTTGGTTGACATAGTCAAACATTTAGGAAACTAATTTGCAAGACGAACTGGTCTTGGTATGACACAGGAATATTCAAACTAAATTGCAAGCCGAATTGCAGTTAATCATTTGGATCACTCAAGCTGTTTTTCCTAAAACTGCCACAGCTATACTTCCTAGCTATAATTGACCACATACCAAGACTCATATTTGTTACCAAGACTCAACACTTGTGTAGGGTGATAAACTGATCATGGTCCTATGTTTGGTTGCTTATTTAGCAAATGATCCTCTCCTTTTAGATTTTAGGATGCTGTTATCCTTTGTAATAATCCATTTGCTAAATGCCAAACGGTGTTCTTCAGATTCGTGGCTGGAAACAATGGGAGCAAGAGACTTCAACCCATAATTACGAGTTTTCAAATGGTATGCTTTTGCTTGCTGTGAAGCTAAAACTTTGTGCTGTTGCTTGCTATCTATGTTTATTTGCTCAGTCCGTTTTTGTTTTGACTGTATCACTATGTTTCTAATGGGATTTGCAGATCCTTCAAGATTCAGACTTACTCATGAGACATCTTTTGTCAGAGCACATACTAGTTTCTGGACAAGGCTCCCGATCTTCTTTTACATTGTAAGAAATTAATAAGATGTGAATTGCATATTTTTGTCGCACAAGAACAAACTAGTGTTAAGGTGGTTGATTGTTGCAACTTAATTCTGCAGGGATGCTTCTTAAGACAATTTTTCAGGTCTGTCAGTAAGTCTGACTACTTGACCCTGCGCAATGGTTTTATCAGTGTAAGTTCTCTTTGTGCTTTGTTCTGCAATTTGCCATGTTCCCTTTAAATATTCTCTGTTTCTCCGTGAAACTAAAAATCTTCCATGTGCAGGTTCATCTAGCTCCTGGAAGTAAATTTGACTTCCAAAAGTATATCAAGAGGTCATTAGAGGATGACTTCAAGGTAGTTGTCGGCGTCAGGTAATTATGTGCTATTTTCCCTCAATCTTTTTAAGCATATTTATGTATTCTTACTTGTGCGTGATTCATAATTCTCCTTGCTTCTCTGATTGGCTTACTTTGTTTTTTTTTTCTTCGGCAGTCCAGTTTTATGGGCATCATTTGTCCTTTTCTTGCTTCTAAATGTTAGCGGTAAGTCATGTTCTGTGGTGCAATCCATTTCTGAAATTGTTTTATTCTTCAGTTTTTGTCACTTTCCCATTCAGCCCATGTATCGTTTTCATATAATCTGAATCATTTGATCCGTTTCAGGGTGGCAAGCATTGTTTTGGGCATCCTTAATTCCTCTGATTGTAAGATTCCTGTCCATTATCCATCTTCTCGAGTTATTCTAGGGGAAATTCTTACAGTGAAATCTTCTCAGATCATTTTAGCTGTTGGAACCAAGCTTCAGGCTGTTGTGACTAGGATGGCGATTGACATCATAGAGAGACATGCAGTAGTTCAAGGAATCCCTCTTGTGCAAGGCTCAGATAAATATTTTTGGTTTGGTCGACCACAATTGGTTCTTCATCTCATCCATTTTGCCTTATTTCAGGTTTGCATTTCAATACAATTTTTAAAAAGTAATGTTGGTAAACCAGAGGATGGGCATATCATTTGGTTTCAACTTTGCAAGTACAAAGTTGCCTTAATACATAATGTTGCTATAACTAACTCGGGCTTAGAGGGGCATTTGATAATTGAAAGCCAGGACATTATAAGTTCATACAATCAGCTAAGACGTCATCTACTACTATTGAGAATTAGAAGTAAAAATATTTCCTTCTATCTAGGGTCAGTCAATAAACTTCTCTATCCGGTGTCTATCAAAGCGTGCTGTTGAATATTGAACGTAAACGTGGAAACTTGTACATGTGCAGTACTGAAAATGTTGTATTTTGTTTGAGGAATTGTGCTAAGAAAATAAAATAAAATGGAAAAGATGGTGCTGGAGCGTGGAATAGTTTGCTTTTCATATCTTAATCTCTATGTATTTCATGGAATTAGCTTGGCTATACTTTCCTTTTTTAAGTTTTTATATTGCTAATATATCTTTTAAACTTGGCAGAATGCATTCCAGCTAACATATTTTCTGTGGATATGGGTAATAATTCTTCACCCTGTATCAAAGATCAAATTCTGATATTGCGAGATATTCTTTTTCTTTTTCTTTGTGCCATAAAACTATCAATAGAGATGAGGATTCTACTTTCTCTGTAGTATGAGTATGGGCTAAAATCTTGCTTCCACGATGCGTTTGAGCTGGTCATTGCGAAAATTATTGTAGGGTATGTTTTTTGCTGCAGAAAGCTACTTTGGTATAGTCATTATTTTAGGTTCTAAGCTTCAAGAATCCAGCTTGCTCTTGTTAATCTAATTAGCCGTTGCTATTACAGGGTGGGAGTTTTATTCTTATGCAGTTATATTACTCTTCCGCTTTATGCCCTTATAACTCAGGTACTATCAGAGGCTCTTTTCAACGTTTTATTTCGTGCCATACTACCTTAGGCATTTGCCATCACTTCGTTGAACAATGGAAGTTCACCACATGTTACTACTCAAATCTCTAGTCTTTTAGCATGATCTGCTGTTAACTTAGATAAAGCATTAGCCTTTAATTTTAATGTTTGCAGATGGGATCCAATATGAAAAAATCAATCTTTGATGAGCAAACTTCAAAGGCTCTGAAGAAGTGGCATATGGCTGTGAAGAAGAGGAAGGGAGCAAGGGGAGACAGGTCTCCTACGCGAACGCTGGGTAGTGCAAGTCCAAGGTCCACAATGAGCTCACCTGTACACCCGGCAGGCCCTGCTCTTCATCGGTTCAAAACTACCGGTCACTCACGTTTCCAGGGCTACAACAGCGATCAAGAAGCATCCGACCTTGAAAATGATCCAACAACACCGATGAATCGTGCAGATATTTCAACTACACAGATTTATCGTGATGACACAGAAATTCATGTGCATGTTCCTCCAAATGGAGAACCTACTAGGAATGAAGATGACTTCTCCTTTGTAAAGCCTGCTCCCCAAAGGTGAAAAAGAAGTAGGTAACCAATTAGCTTGTGCCCTTTTTTCTCCTTTTCCTCTTCCCCTTTTGCCTAGTCATATCGATGTGCTTATCCTTTTAGGACTATCATATAAGCAGTTTGGCACTTCCTCGGCACATATGGTGAATTCCTTGTATATTTTCTCATGAAATTGCCAAGCGATGATCTCCAACGCACTATATAATTGCTTGCCTTTATTAGATTCTATCCTTCCCAAACCAAGCTAATGGGATTACACTAGGTTGTTGTTGTAATAAAGATAAAACTTAAAAAGAATGCCCTAGGTCACAAGCATGAGGTAATTTCTTTATATTTTGAACCCGCTTGATAAAAATCCTGGGTCCGCCATTGACCCTCTAGACAGGGATAAGGTATGTGTACACACTACTCTTTCCAGACCCCACCCGTGATATTATACTGAGTTTGTTGTTGTTGCCTAAAGCATCAGTAGGTAGAGTTACTTATTAGTTGTGCTGGAGTTAGCAAATACCTGTCGGCATAGTCAAGGTGGGCACAAAATGGCATGAGTACCACAGTTATAAAGAAGGAAAAGAAAGATCTTCTACGTCACATGCAAACGGTCTTTCGACTTTCAAACAAGGAGAAAAAGCAAGGAAATGAATTCAATCAATCATTTTCAGTACTCTCCACCTTTAATTTTGTTTTTCTCTCTTTATAGTGTTGCTAACATGCCTTGCACAAAGGATGACAAGCATATGATCTTTTCGCAATAGAGAAGCAAATCACATGGTCATGGTGCACTAAGCAATTTTACAGAATGGTATTATCTTCGAGGGATTTCTTCTATTTATGGAAAGTCTTTTTTCAGATAATTTTTGAGTTTGTTTAAGTTGGAAGCGGGAATTGAATTCCTCCAATAATTCATAAATGGACGAATTTTTGGTTACCTGCATTTCAGATCAAGCCAGATTTATCTCTTTTCCTTGGAAAAATACAGTTAGCTAAGTTTTGGACCACTATAAAATATACAAAAAAAAAAAAAAAAACCCAATCTGATTTTAGGTGTGAAATCTCCCTATAAAAGCAAAATGATTGAAACCGTTTTTTTCTTCTTTTATCTTGTATGACTCTGATTCCTTAATAAGGTAAAGGACTGCTGTTACAAAGCAAAAGAATTAAGTTTACACTATTGTATGGGTCAGAATCCGACCCCACAATAATTAACGAAGTTAATTATGTTTAAGTTAAATTACGACTAATAAATGGTATAATCACTCAGAATTAACGGTATTTAACCCTTATCTGATTCGACCAACGAGGCTACGGCCCACCCGCCATCATGAAGGCACAACCCCGACGTGGTCACGGTCACTTATTGCTAGCTTACGAAGTTCACAGCTATAAATACTAAGAGAGGAAACCCTAGAAAGGGGGCTTCTTCTTCGCCACTATTTCCGAGAGAGAGAAAACACACAACAATACCCATATAATGGGAAAAGGAACACCATTGTAAGGCTCTGAACCTCTCCATGGAGAGGCAGACCAACTCCACACTATTATTAAAGGCTTTTAATGTTTCTCCTCTTAATTTTGAGCACTTATTTTCATGTTCTTCGCTTGGTCAAATGGATTATTACGATTTGCTATGATTTTTCCGTAATTTATTTGTATTATTTTGCACTCATAAAGCACACGATAACTTTTGAGCAAACAATTTGGCGCCGTCTGTGGGGATTTCATAGCAAAATCACGTAGTTCTTCCATGGACCAAAAAGAAAGAAACACCTGAAAAGGAAGAACAACCCAGCTCAAACAAGCCAAAGCGGCATATCAGACTGATGGAACTCGAAGATCTAGAATCGAGATCCGATTCCTCTGTCTCTCATCTATCGGATAGTGCAAACAAGAAGAAGAAGCCCCTTTTTAGGGAGAATCTCCGTAAGAGATCTCCCACATCCCTGATAATGGCTCCAGCCGGAAACCGGCACGGAGGAATCTCGAATCTCGAATCGCTTCAAGACAGCCTACATACCCCGATTGGGAAGATAACGATTAAGCTTCTCAAGATCTCGAATCAAAACCGAGCTTCAGCTCTCAAAAACCTACAAACCAAGACAGGCTACGTGCCCTCGCCAATTAGTTCAACTACGGTTGAACTGACTCAGGCTATGTGCCTTCGCCATCAAATTTAAAAAAACGTTCAACTACGGTTGAACCAAGACAGGCTATGCGCCTTCACCAAAAAGTTCAACTACGGTTGAACAGGAACTCCGGCTACGTGCCGTCGCCAATTAGTTCAACTACGGTTGAACCAAGACAGGCTATGCGCCTTCACCAAAAAGTTCAACTACGGTTGAACCGGAACTCCGGCTACGTGCCGCTGCCAATTAGTTCAACTACAGTTGAACCAAGATAGGCTATGCGCCTTCACCAAAAAGTTCAACAACAGTTGAACTGGGACTCAGGCTACGTGCCCTCGCCAATTAGTTCAACTACGGTTGAACCGACTCAGGCTATGTGCCTTCGCCATCAAATTTAAAAAAAAAAGTTCAACAACAGTTGAATTGGGACTCAGGCTACCTACCCTCGCCAATTAGTTCAACTACGGTTGAACCGACTTAGGCTATGTTTCTTCGCCATCAAATTTTAAAAAGTTCAACTACGGTTGAACCAGAACTCCGGCTACGTGCCGTCGCCAATTAGTTCAACTATGGTTGAACCAAGACAGGCTATGCGCCTTCACCAAAAAGTTTAACTACGATTGAACCGGAACTCCGGCTACGTGCCGTCGCCAATCAGTTCAACTACGGTTGAATCAAGACAGGCTATGCGCCTTTACCAAAAAGTTCAACAACAGTTGAACTGGGACTCAGGCTACGTGCCCTCGCCAATTAGTTCAAGTACGGTTGAACCGACTCAGGCTATGTTCCTTCGCCATCAAATTTAAAAAAAGGTTCAACAACAGTTGAACTAGGACTCAAGCTACGTGCCCTCGCCAATTAGTTCAGCTACGGTTGAACCGACTCAGGCTATGTGCCTTCGCCATCAAATTTAAAAAAAAGTTCAACTACAGTTGAACCGGAACTTCGGCTACGTGCCGTCGCCAATTAGCTCAACTACGGTTGAACCAAGACAGGCTATACGCCTTCACCAAAAAGTTCAACTACGGTTGAACCGGGACTCAGGCTATTCGCCTTCGCCAATTAGTTCAACTACGGTTGAACCAAGACAGGCTGTGCGCCTTCACCAAAAAGTTCAACAACGGTTGAACTGGGATCAGGCTACGTGTCCTCGCCAATTAGTTCAACTACGGTTGAACCGACTCAGGCTATGTGCCTTCGCCATCAAATATAAAAAAGTTCAACAACAGTTGAACTGGGACTCAGGCTACGTGCCCTCGCCAATTACTTCAACTACGGTTGAACCGACTCAGGCTATGTGCCTTCGCTATCGAATTTAACAAAGTTCAACTACGATTGAACCAGGACTCAAGCTATTCGCCTTCGCCAAAAAGTTCAACTACGGTTGAACCAAGAGAGGCTATGCGCCGTCACCAAAAAGTTCAACTACGGTTGAACCGGAACTCCGACTACGTGCCGTCGCCAATTAGTTCAACTACGGTTGAACCAAGACAGGCTATGCGCCTTCACCAAAAAGTTCAACTACGGTTGAACCGGGACTCAGGCTATTCGCCTTCGCCAATTAGTTCAACTACAGTTGAACCAAGACAGGCTATGCGCCTTCACCAAAAAGGTCAACTACAGTTGAACCGGAACTCCGGCTACGTGCCGTCGCCAATTAGTTCAACTACGGTTGAACCAAGACATGCTATGCACCTTCGCCAAAAAGTTCAACTACGGTTGAACCGGGACTCAGGCTATGTGCCTTCGCCAAAAAGTTCAACTACGGTTGAACCGGGACTCAGGCTATTCGCCTTCACCAATTAGTTCAACTACAGTTGAACCAAGACAGGCTATGCGCCTTCACCAAAAAGTTCAACTACGGTTGAACTAGAACTCTGGCTACGTGCCATCGCCAATTAGTTCAACTACGGTTGAACCAAGACATGCTATGCGCCTTCACCAAAAAGTTCAACTACGGTTGAACCGGGACTCAGGCTACGTGCGTTCGCCAATAAGTTCAACCACGGTTGAACCAAGACTCAGGCTATGTGCCTTTGCCATCAAATTTAACAAAGTTCAACAACAGTCGAACTGGAACTCCGTCTACGTGCCTTTGCCAATAAGTTCAACCACGGTTGAACCAAGACTCAGGCTATGTGCCTTCGCCATCAAATTTAACAAAGTTCAACAACAGTCGAACTGGAACTCCGGCTACGTGCCTTCGCCAATAAGTTCAACCACGATTGAACCAAGACTCAGGCTATGTGCCTTCGCCATTAAATCCAACGAGCTCAACCTCGCTCAAACTACAAGGACGGACGCCTTCGTCCTCAAATTTAGCAAGTTCAACCACAGTTGAACCGAGACTCAGGCCAAATGCCTTCATCAGTAAAAGCAAAGCCCGACCTCCAACGAATCGAAGCGCAGGATAGGCACCCTCGCCATTCAAGTAAGTACTTCCAACTCGAATTAAGATTCGGGCCACGTAAAGTTCGGCCCCGGTCAAACTACAAGGCCGCATTTTTTACCATCATGATCGGTAGTTCGACCGCGTCTGAACTGGGACTAAGGCTAAGCGCCGCTATCGCCAAATAACGGCTAAGACTCGCCCGCACCGATTCGAAGAAGCAAGGCCGCTAATAACCAGAAATTAACATGCCTACCAGAGTCAAACTCAGCAAACCACCCCTTGAACACGCGCAAAAGAAAATTTATATATTTACAAAGTTAATGACGGGTCATCCCCGCTTACACCCGGCCAAGGCCGGTCAAAAAAAAAGAAGAGAAGAAAAACAAGAAACACCTAAAACGCCTAGCCGGCGAGCGAAATAAAAAATATACAACAAATCTTTCTACTCGGCGCCACCCGCGCCATCATCTGCACTATCGCCAACCTTTAGCGTCGCCGCGTCAAAGCCACAATCGGTACAGGCCTCACGAGCCTTCTGACGTGCTTCCTCAAATGCAGCCTCGGTCACGATATCGGCCTCCCACAAATTCTTATATATATCGCGTTGGGCCTCGAAAAAAACCCAAAGTTCGCGAGCCTGGTTGGAAGGGGCGGCCTGGTCCCGTAGGCGCTGATTCTCCCCCTCCAAGGCCGCGATCCGATCCGCCATGGCTTGGGCGTCCCGCTCAAAGACCCCAATGCGGTCCTCTAGCCCCGCCTCTCTAAAGGCCACGACAGCTCTCTCCAACCCCCACTCCCTCTCACGAACACGAAGCACCTCCTCCAACCCTGCGACCTTCTTCGAAGCGGTCCCCGCCTGCTGCCTCAAAACCGCGACTTCACCCTCTAATGCAGTCACCTTCCTGTTCCATGCCACAGCGGCCTCCGCTGCCTTGGCCTGATCTTGGCGCTCCCTCTCAGCTGCGTCCCTTCTTCCCACCTCAAGCTCCTCGTCCTTCTAACGAAGCCGCTCCTCGAGGGCGCGCATTCTGCCAAGTGCCTGTTGCACCTAAAGCTCCCTCCTCACCAGCTCCTCGACCAAGGCCTGGCTACGGGGGTCGTTCCTCAAGCGCTCGCGCATCTCCCGGCACCGGTCTCGACAGCGACGGTACTTCTCCAACGCCCGAAAAAAGGCCCCCGAGTGGGTACGGGCTCGGCGGATGCTCTCCACCTCCAGCAGATAAGACTGCGAAGCAAAAACCCCGATTACGGTAAAGAATAAACTAAGGCAAGGAAAAAATGAACTAAGGCCGTAGTAACGTACCCTCAGGCCCATCACGGCCACTTCATTCATAACTGCGATATCTGTGACGTCCCTCAACGATGCATTCTCGGTCTCCGAGCATAGCACCTCAAATAGCGGCACCAAGCTATTCCCTTGGAGGAATAAGTTCGACTCCGCGGGAACCTCAACGAAGCGAGATCGCCCCTCGGCCTGCACCGTTGAGTTGGTGAGACCTTATTGAATCATACGGACGTCATCAGGATCCAAGTCGGACTCGGACTCGGACTCGTATCCGTCTCCTCCAGCATCACTCCTTCCTCCTGCCGCCCGCGAGGTCGAGGCACCCACCATAGCCGCCGAAAGAGCGCTTGGTTTACCAACAATAACAGCCGCTGAGGAACTACCTCCCATCTCAGCGATTGGAACCACCAATCGAGTCACCGAAGCGACGGTATCATCATGGCCTAAGCCAACCGGGGCAACCCCCACTGTTTGTCCGCCATCAAGGCCAGACGCCACAGTCGCACTACTCTCCGTATATGCTGGGGGGAGTCCAAGTTAATCACCACAGGGGGAGCCGGCACGAACGTAACCCTCCGCCTTACCAACGGCCTCTCCTCCTCCTCCTCCTCTAACTCAGTTAAGGGCGACTCCGCCCTAGGGCGCACAGCTCCCGACATCCCCTCGACCCGAAATGCAGCCTGTACTGGAGAATGAGCAGCTGAAGATTCAACCGACGCTGCCCTCAGTACTGGGCACGGCATTGGTGCTGCCATAAGCCGAGCGATAGCGCCAGGCCTACGAAAGGCCATCTGAGGAGCCCTGACGCGACGTGCCCTTCCTGATCATAGAAAAACAAAGTTAGTAAATAGAGACGAAACAGAACGAAAAAGTAGAAATCGAATTCTCACCGGCTGCGGGCCTACGACCATGCCTCGCCCAGAAAGACGCCCATGTGCATATCCCCGCTGTATGGGGGAGTACGGCCTCGACCCACTCGCGTATCCAAGGCAATGGGGCCGGCAGCGACCTGTCGGATACAAAAAATGACACGGGTTAATGCTCATGATCACGAATCATAAAGAGGGGAAGAAAAGGGAATTCGACCACTAAAGAACTTATGTGCATGGTTCCAAGCCTTTGGGAACCCAGTAGCATCTGCCACCAGATGCCTGGTCCTTATATAAAAGAAGTGCTCGAAAGGGCGAGGGTCGACCTCATCATCCAATCTTATGACCAGGCCCCTCGACCCACGAGGGCACGCCTGAATCATGGTGCCACGGACTCTCTGGGGAGCGTAGAGACTAAGCACATGCTGCAGCGTGACCTCCCTACGGGCCAATTCCGCGTAGTTGATGAACATGGCAAGCAACTTGTAAAGAGAAGGAGCAAGCTGACCCGGGCATACCCTATAAAATCGACAGAAATCCACCACCAGCATTGGGAGCGAAGTCTTAAACCCCAACCTAAAGGGATAGGCATAAAAAATACAGTATCCCCTACCGTCGGCGTGGACCCTCTCCTCGCTTCTAGCGAGAACGATGTCTGCATGGGTGGGAATGACCCCCTGTTCCCGTAATCGGGCCACCCCAATTTCCCCCATTAACGGGGCTTCGTCCACCAGGTCCTTTCCACCGTCGACGGTGAAATCAATTGCCGGACCTCCAGGCCGAGGAACTACCTTGTTAACCGACAAAACTTGTCCGGTCTCTATCTGTTCTGCACCTCCCATTGCCGGAGGTGGCCCTTCAACTACCGGAGAATTGACCGAAAAATCCATCGGAAGAGCATCGTAGGAAGAACTGCCTGCCATTGTTGATCTACAAAAGAGAAAGGGATAGAATTCGGTGGGCAAGACAAAGGTTATCACAATGAAGGAAAGAAAGGAAAAGATGAATTAGCAGAATGAAAAAGTTTCTTCAGAATCTCTCTCAGATGAACAATGAAGATACGAGAAATGAATGCCTCAACCCACCTTTATAGGCAACGTAAATGGCTTTCGCGAAACCCAATAGCCATCATTAACTGCACGACCAACCATAAAACAGTTCGGTTCTGCCGAAGCATGTGTCGTTATGACAAGCTCCACGAAGCAACTTCTCAGCCATCCGCTAACGTCTCGCCGTCGGAATAATCGCAACGGCCTGCAAGCGCTGAAAGAATATGCCGTACGCCTTCAAAATTCTGGACGTGACCAAATACGCGCCCGGCACATACTTACCCCCCACGGCCGCATCGCGTACGGCCTGTCCCCCGTCGTCAACGACTATGATCCCAAACAGATGCGAGGACCAGAACGTAACGAAGTTCGTTCTCGCTCGAATTGTGTTAAAACGTCATATATCTTCGCCGAGGAGAGGCATTCCGTCTTGATTATACGGCGACTTGCTAATTTGATAACATGACGCCGACAATCCACAAGGTTCGGGCTATCACCAAAAAGGATCCGGTCTCGATTGAAGCAATAGTCGACCCCCTTATTCGAGTTTTTTCAAAACATAATCGATGAAGTCCGCTCATCGAGCTCGGCCGAAACACGACCTCAATAAGCGGAGGGACTAACTGTATGGGTCAAAATTCGACCCCACAATAATTAACGAAGTTAATTATGTCTTAAGTTAACTTACGACTAATAAATAGTATAACCACTCAGAATTAACGGTATTTAACCCTTATCTGATTCGACCAACGAGGCTACGACCCACCCACCATCATGAAGGCGCAACCCCGGCATGGTCACGGCCACTTATTGCCAGCTCACGAAGCTCACAGCTATAAATACTAAGAGAGAAAACCCTAGAAAGAGGGCTTCTTCTTCGCCACTATTCCCGAAAGAGAGAAAACACACAACAATGCCCATATTATGGGAAAATGAACACCATTGTAAGGCTCTGAACCTCTCCATGGAGAGGCAGACCAACTTCACACTATCAATAAAGGCTTTTAATGTTTCTCCTCTTAATTTTGAGCACTTATTTTCATGTTTTTCGCTTGGTCCAATAGATTATTACGATTTGATATGATTTTTCCGTAATTTATTTGTATTGTTTTGCACTCATAAAGCATACGATAACTTTGGAGAAAATAACTATATTGCTCTTTTCTATTTAGCATCTCTTCTATTTTCCCTCAAATATATTTAAGATATTCTATTAAAATCTATATTTGCGGTGAAAGTTTGCAATATTATTTAAACGAATATGCACATATCTTCATAAATTAAATAAAGCACTTGCATTGACTATATGGAATTATATATAGCCTGTTGGTTCCTTAGTTATTATCCTGTATTTATAAATAATAATTCTGGAAAAATAAAACGTTAGCGTATAAACGTAAACATAAATGAAACAGCAGTTAATTCGAGCGCACTGAATTCACAGTGTTTCCTTAAAAAATTTAATCCCCTCCTAGTACCTAAGGTCATGGATTATTTCCTCCCAGGATAGAACGAATTACACATTGGTGTAGCGGTACTTCAAACCCTAGTGTTTCAGCGAACACAAAGTTCGGCAGCAAATCATACTTATGGATGCTTTGTTTGTAGTTAAAAATAATGCAGAACAAGGGAGGACAACTCAGAAGTTGAATGGAAATTTTGAAGGAATGCAATGTATAGCCAACGTTGAGTCTTAACTGAAGAGGAGAGCTTTCAAGTTTTCGGTGTATACAGATTGTATATCGAATGTATATCAAGTGTATTTTTCTCTCCAACTGTTGCTCTATTTATAGCAATCAGTTGAGACCCGTCACTTGAGGATGCACTTGGACATGGTGGGAGGAGCACTTGCTTGGTGGGAGGAGCACTTGGCCAAGGTGGGAGATACACTAGGCGGCTTGTTAGTGCAACACAATAAACGGATTGGAAAACATCCGTTACAAACACGAATTATATCACGTTAATATTTACTATTAACAAAAAAATTTGGTCCAAAAAATTAATCAATCGATCGATCATTTGACCAAATCCAAATCCAAATCCAAAGCCGTAGCCGAAGCTGAGCCGAGCCGAGCCGAGCGAGCGACGATGACGACGGCGCGAGGTTTGCCTTCTTCCTAACTCTTTAAGAGCTACATGAAGTGCATTGGTATATAAACCCACCAAAATTCTTATCCTCTACCAATGTGGGACAACGTCTCATTAAAAAGAAGAGGGAAACTTAAAATTTTACTCAAAATTTTATTTTTCCTCCATTTCCCATTCACTCTCATTTTAAGACTATTTCATCTTAAATAAAAACTCAACAATCCCCCACATGAATGGGGAATGGCTATATCATGGAAGTATGCATGAAGAACTTGTGTGATTCGCAAGCAAGGATTAATTGCATCTGGATAAGTAGGTTTCCCTTTGAACTTTCCGTAGTGAACTTATGTCGGATATACTCGGTCAATCGGTAGGTTTGATATCTTTGAACCGACGAACTTTAGTGTATACCTAGACAACCATAAGTGACACAATCAACCCTTAACCATCTTTGATTTTCATTGTTGTGTTCGTTTCAGCCATGAACACCGCCTGGTTTCATAAGTGCGTAGAGAATTGGCCTTGTAGAATTCTCCTTGAAGCGGCTGACACTTCACACTTACATAGGTGATTCCTAAACATGTCATCATGTAGATACACTATTTGATATACCACGTATCAAATTTAGAAATCATTAAAAAGCCTTAATGGTTTATCCTTGGTACTGAACATTGTCTCATTACGAGAATGGACCAAAATTTTTATTGACAATGTTGAACCATCATTTATGACTTTGTTTGATCTCCTTGAACCTAGATCTTAGGATCTCCAGTCTTCTAGGTAGAGTTACTTCCACAATGACTTGTTCTCGGCTATAGTCTCATTCCCCTCGATGGTTTCTCAACTACCTCTCTAGTTAGGCCTTTTGTAAGTGGATCTGACACATTATCACTTGACTTTACATAGTCAATCGTGATAATTCCTCTAGAGAGTAATTGCCTAACGGTTTTATATCTTCGTCGTATATGATGAGATTTGTCGTCATACATAACGCTCCCAACCCTTCTAATCACCGCTTGGCTATCGCAATGTATGTATATTGGTGCCAACGGTTTGGGCCAAAATAGAATGTCTTCCAAGAAATTCCGGAGCCATTCAGCTTCTTCACCGACTTTATCTAAGGCTATGAACTCAGCCTCCATTGTAGAACGGGCAATACAAGTTTGTTTGGACGATTTTCAAGATACCGCTCCTCCACCAATAGTGAATACATATCCACTTGTGGACTTCGAATCAGTTGAACCGGTGATCCAATTTGCATCATAATATCCTTCAATCACCACAGGATATTTGTTGTACTGCAAATCAAAGTTTTGGGTATGTTCTAAGTATCCCAAAACTCGTTTCATTGCCATCCAATGAGTTTGATCTGGATTGCTCGTGTATCGACTTAGTTTGCTTATAGCACAAACTATATCTGGCGGTGTATAATTCATGATGTACATTAAGCATCCCAACATACGAGCATAATCCAATTGTGATATGCTTTGGCCTTTGTTCTTTGCTAATGCAAGATTCGCGTCAATTGGAGTCTTTACAGCTTTAAAGCCCAAGTGCTTGAATTTTTCAAGTACTGTCTTAATATAATGAGATTGTGACAATGCCAGACCTTGAGAAGTCTTTTGGATCTTAATCCCCAGAATTAAATCCGCAATTTCCAAGTCTTTCATATCAAACTTGCTAGTTAGCATACGCTTAGTAGCATTTATGTTTGCAATGTCATTACTCATTATCAGCATATCATCCACATATAGGCAAACAGTGACTATGTGATTTGTAACATTTTTAATGTACACATATTTATCACATTCATTTATCTTAAAACCATTTGACAACATTGTTTGGTCAAATTTTGCAGGCCATTGTTTGGGTGCTTGTTTTAGTCCGTAGAGGGACTTAACAAGTCTACATACCTTCTTTTCTTTACCCGGAACCACAAACCCTTCAGGTTGTTCCATGTAGATTTCGTCCTCCAAATTTCCATTTAAGAAGGCTGTCTTTATATCCATTTGATGAATTTCAAGACCATAAACTGCAGCTAAAGCTACTAGCGTTCATATGGACGTAATTCTCGTCACTGGAGAATCTGTATCAAAGTAGTCAAGACCTTCTCATTGTCTATACCCTTTGACAACAGGTCTTGCCTTAAATTTATCAATAGTGCCATCATCTTTCATTTTTCTTTTAAAAATCCATTTACTACCCAAAGGTTTATTTCCAGGAGGAAGATCAACCAATTCCCATGTGTGGTTGTTCAATATGGATTCTATTTCACTATTGACTGC
>MU758370.1:120053-142258 GCA_026770625.1 Nicotiana glauca
TACTTATTACAACCTTGTCGGACACAAAAACGCACTTTAAACCGTGCTTAACAAGAAGTCCATCAGAGACTAAATTCTTCCTAATCTCAGGAACATGAAGGACGTTGTTCAAAGTTACCACTTTGCCAGAAGTCATTTTCAGAAATATCTTCCCACATCCTTCAATTGGCCGTTGCAGCATTTCCCATGGAAAGCGTCTCTTCGGGTTCAGCAGAAGCATATGTAGAAAATGCTTCTCTCACAGCACAAACATGGCGGGTGGCTCCAGAATCAATCCACCATTCCTTAGGATTGCCCACCAAGTTGCATTCAGAAAGCATGGCACATAAGTCATCAATATCATCATGTTTTTCTACCATGTTTGTTTGACTCCTTTTCTTGTCTTTCTTCCGAGCACGACACTCTGTAGATTTATGTCCGGTTTTCTCACAGTTGTAGCAGTTTTCACTGAACCGCTTCTTGCTTAGGTTGTATTTCGGACCAGAAGCCTTCTTCCTCTTTTTGTTATCTTCAACAATATTTGCTCCCATTATTGTTGAATTTCCAAGGCCTCTCCTTTCAACAACTTTATTGTCCTCTTCGATTCTCAATCGAACAATGAGATCTTCAAGGGACATCTTCTTTCGTTTGTGTTTCAAATAATTTTTGAAGTCATTCCACAATGGAGGCAACTTCTCAATTATTGCTGGTACTTGGAATGCTTAATTGATGACAAGACTTTCAATGAAAATTCCGTTAGTAAAAATATTAAAATTTTTACTTTCAACATCAGTATTTATTTGAAACATACCTTCAGCAAGTAGATCATGAATAATCACTTGCAATTTCTGGACTTGGGTAATAACAGACTTGTTATCTATTATTTTGTAGTCCAAAAATTTTGCGGCGACGAATTTCTTCATCCCAACATCTTTAGTTTTGTACTTCTTTTCAAGCGCATTCCATAATTCTTTTGATGCCTCTACGCCACTGTATACATTATACAGATTATCATCCAGTCCGCTAAGAATCTAATTCTTGCACAGAAAGTCAGAATGCTTCCAGCCTCAATCACAAGAAAGCTTTCATCCTCTGGAATTTCATTGGGCACATCATGAACATCTTCTTTGATGAACTTATGTAGACATAACGTAATCAAGTAGAAGAACATCTTCTGCTGCCAGCGCTTGAAATCAATCCCGAAAAATTTTCTAGGTTTTTCCGTCGGTGCTAACGCCGGTGTTCGGCTTGTCGATGCATTGACAATCATCATCGGAACATGGCTTGCCGATGCGTTGACAGTCACCATCGGAACAGTTTGAATTCCGATTTCATTAGCCATTTTTTCTGAAAAAATGACACAAACAAACGTTTAAAACTGGAGTTAAAAAATCACGTAGATTTTAATCTCCAACAAAACGCAACGAAGGCTTTACTCTCCAAAACGGGAGTACACAAAACCACAAAGGTTTTAG
The DNA here is from genome assembly GCA_026770625.1 of Nicotiana glauca. Lineage (NCBI taxonomy): Eukaryota > Viridiplantae > Streptophyta > Magnoliopsida > Solanales > Solanaceae > Nicotiana > Nicotiana glauca. The sequence goes on from MU758370.1 coordinate 121,508, forward strand.
TTTACAGAATAATAAGGATAACACAAATACAGAAATAAAAACTATTAAATTCCTTAAGCTTGTTGGTTCCTTGGTTATTATCCTGTATTTATAAATAATAATTCTGATAAAATAAAACGTTAGCGTATGAACGTAAATATGATTGAAACAGTAATTAATTCGAGCCCACTGAATTCACAGTGTTTCTCTAAGGAATTTAATCCCCTCCTAGTACCCAAGGTTATGAATTATTTCCTCCCAGGATAGAACGAATTACACACTGGTGTAGCGGTAAGCGGAAGGAATGCAATGTATAGCCAACGTTGAGTCTTAACTAAAGAAGAGAGCTTTCAAGTTTTTGGTGTATACAGAGTGTATATCGAGAGTATATCAAGTGTATCTTTCTCTCCAACTGCTGCTCTATTTATGGCAGTCAGTTGAGACCCGTCACCCTCAATAGTGGAGGATGCACTTGGCCATGGTGGGAGGAGCACTTGCTTGGTGAGAGGAGCACTTGGCCAAGGTGGGAGATGCACTAGGCAGCTTGTTGGTGCAATACAATACACGGATTGGAAAACATCCGTTACAAACACAGATTTTATCATGTTAATATTCACTATTAACAAAGCCGAAGCCGAGCCGAGCGACAACGATGACGACGCGAGGCTTGCCTTCTTCCTAACTCTTTAAGAGCTACATGAAGTGCATTGGTATATAAACCCACCAAAATTCTTATCCTCTACCAATGTGGAACAATGTCTCATTAAAAAGAAGAGAAAAACTTAAAATTTTACTCAAAATTTTATTTTTCCTCCATTTTTCATTCACTCTCATTTTAAGACTATTTCATCTTAAACAAAAACTCAACATAGTCTACTTATGAGATTACACTGAAATTGTTGTTATTATTATACTTGCATTGATTTCATGTACTTGTATTTTAACAAAATGAAGTTGAACCACTAATCCACGTTGCTGTGGAGAGGTGCAGTGTCCTTGGAATAGAAGTTTTCTAATTTGAGTTAATATGTACAAAATAAGAAATCATTAATTTATTGATGGTAATGTCTATCTTATACAGTCCCACATATATATTTTGGATATTGTCTCGGATAAACAGTATCTATTAAGTTAACATCAAATATTAAATTAATATTTATTAGTGTGTTATATGATAACAGAGTTGACTCATCCTGGCGTTAAGTTCCCATATTGATCAAAGGAACGAGTTGATGTCCCACATTCGTTTTGTCGGACGTATATGAATAAAGTCTCATATGGAGAGGAGGAAAAAAAAATTATTTATAAGGAGTTGATTGATCTTAATAGTATAAAACTTTTTGGAGAAAATCGAGCTTAATTCAAAATAGACAATATCAAATGTTGCGACCAAAAACATTCATGCAAGTGCACGTGATCGTCAAGTAATAAAGTAGTCAGTAGAGTATTGTTCCCACGAAGACTTGTGATTAACTGTTGACTGATTTAAACTCAATTAACTTATCTATCCAAGAGGTTTTCCTCAAAATAGAGATATTACTAATTTACTACCTAAATTATCAAGTAATAATGTAACTAAAATAATTAACCAAACAATCAGCAAAATTTCGAGTAACAAACAATAAGAGATGATATTCCAAGGTCACGGGCTGGCTAACAATCGTATTGTGTTCTTGGCTTAAAACGACTAATTGATCTATCTGGATAGTTGATTGACAGGGTTGATATTACTCATAAGAATCTGTCGAGTTCTTACTCGCCTATTCAAGTTAACTCAATGCCTATATGTCTATGGAATTCAGATTAACAAGAATGCATTTACAGTTCCTGTATTTCAACCAAGCAAGACAATAGGGTATATGTCTATCCCAATTGCGAATCTGTTCCCCGATGCCCAGGTTCAAGAACTTGCTCTATTTAATTTTACTGCAATCTAAAGTTCCCACTTTCGAGTTCAACCAAAGATTCGTAGATAGTATTTCACTATTAGCTACTCAGCAAAATAATTAAAATCAGAATTAAATAAACAACCCAATATGACAAACCAACTTCGTCGAATTAAACGTCAAACAACAACTTTCATGTTTCACCCATGACCCTAGAACAATGGGTTTTAGCTACTCATACTAATGTTCAACACAATAGAGTTCAATTTCATCACAAATAACAAAAACAAGAGGAAGAAAAGAAGAACTTGATGGTCAAATCTCCTCCTTGCCTCTTGCCTCTCTATACCTTGCACTATCCTATGAAAAACTTGATAATTACTCCTTGGGCGAGCTTGAGTTTATATAGGTGAAGTGGGGTTTCCTCCAGATTTCCAATTTTACCCCTGAATAAACCTTCCCGAAATTTGGACTAGCGCGGTCGCGCACCTGGGCACGCATCTGACCGCGCTAGTTGGCATGTGTTCTGTCTTGGGCGCGCACATTTTAGCGCGGGCGCGCACCTGGGCGCGCTAGCCCAAGTCTTCCATTTCTTGATTTTCTTCCTCGTCTTCGTGCGTACTCAGCTCCAAGGGGTCCTTGCTCTAAAATAGTTCCAATCATCTCTCTACGGCGTCACTTAAGCTCCTCGTCCTGCAATATGTACAAATCACAATTAGAGCCCATTTTTATTGAATTAACCGCATTATAACATTGGAACATAATCAAACAGGGGCATAAACAATCGCTAAATCACCTATATTCAGCCTATTATCATCAAACAATATTAAAAAATATTTTTGAACCGTTTTAACCGCGATAAGTTTGATCTTATTTATAAAGAAGAAACAGCTCACATGCATGAGGCATGGCCTGCCTTTTGCAAACAATGAAGATGCAACCGATGAAACTGTTTCTCCAGGTTGTCATTTCTTAATCTATTAACAAAAAAATTGAAGTCAAAACTGTGGGACAGAGTGTGCACTCCTAAGTCAGTGGGAGAGCTAAATGTTATCAACATAAACTATGGAACCAAGCTGCTTAAATCAAGACATGCTAGGACAAACAGAATAAATGTGGATTCAATGGATTCATGCTTACTATGTTAAAGGCAATCTCTTGAGGGATATGACAATCCCAGCACAAGCAAGCTGGATCACTAGAAAAATACCGGAAGCCAAGGAACACCTGGACTACTAGAACAGCCCCAAGAGTTACGGTTTTGCTACAGAGTTTTATGTTTTAGAATCCAGTTATGAACTCAAAGAGTTACTGATTGGTAGATGTTAGATAGCTAATTGTGCTTTGTTTAGCTATGCTTTTGTACAGTTTCAAAGGTGATTAATACAAAATTTAGTTACCAAAAAAAAAATAAAGCCGAATTCAAATCTTTTCAGATTACTATCCTAAAAAATAAATAATTTTTTAAGTAGCTTTTTGGTAAAGAAAAACTAAGTATTTTCTTGAAATATTACATATGTTTTAAATAGAGAAGTGATAATTTATATAGCGAACCCTAAATTCTTTGGCATAGGAGCGTAATAGCTTATAAAATTGGGAACCTACATATAGGTGTAGGCATCCTTATTGGTGTAAGGCCTTTGGGAGAAAATCGTGAGAGTTTGACCCAAAGCAAACAATATCATAACATGTAAAGAGTACTTATGTGTTGGTTAAACCCAACATCTGATATCAAAGCCCAGGTTTAGCGAGACAAGTGTAGCAATGGCAGAATAATGGTGCGAGACTCGATTTGCATACCCTTACGGGCTTGGAGACATGCACACAAAAAGAAGCAAGTTGCGGGTTTCGACTGCCATAAGTATCTAACGATGTGGCTGGCACACAATGAATCTCGAAAATTGACTCGTGGATTGTGGTAATGGATCACGTAAAACTTAGTTCAAGGAGGAGATTGTTGGTTGTGTGAACAAAATATTATATTGGTAGTTGAAAAGATTGGGAGCCTACATATAGGATGTATGAATCTTTTAATGATGTGAGACCTTTTGAGAAAAACTGTGCGGGTTTCACAAAAAAATTGATAATATAACACCATGTTAAGAATATCTTTGCATAGCCGTTCCATAATTATAAAATAACTTTATGTTTTAAATGGAGAAGATAGCCAATCCTAATTGCTTTCGGATGGAAGCGTGATAATAATAATAATAATAATAATAATAATAATAATAATAATAATAATAATAATAATAATAATAATAATAATAATAATAATAATAATAATAATAATAATAATAATAATAATAATAATAATAATAATAATAATAATAATAATAATAATAATAATAATAATAATAATAATAATAATAATAATAATAATAATAATAATAATAATAATAATAATAATAATAATAATAATAATAATAATAATAATAATAATAATAATAATAATAATAATAATAATAATAATAATAATAATAATAATAATAATAATAATAATAATAATAATAATAATAATAATAATAATAATAATAATAATAATAATAATAATAATAATAATAATAATAATAATAATAATAATAATAATAATAATAATAATAATAATAATAATAATAATAATAATAATAATAATAATAATAATAATAATAATAATAATAATAATAATAATAATAATAATAATAATAATAATAATAATAATAATAATAATAATAATAATAATAATAATAATAATAATAATAATAATAATAATAATAATAATAATAATAATAATAATAATAATAATAATAATAATAATAATAATAATAATAATAATAATAATAATAATAATAATAATAATAATAATAATAATAATAATAATAATAATAATAATAATAATAATAATAATAATAATAATAATAATAATAATAATAATAATAATAATAATAATAATAATAATAATAATAATAATAATAATAATAATAATAATAATAATAATAATAATAATAATAATAATAATAATAATAATAATAATAATAATAATAATAATAATAATAATAATAATAATAATAATAATAATAATAATAATAATAATAATAATAATAATAATAATAATAATAATAATAATAATAATAATAATAATAATAATAATAATAATAATAATAATAATAATAATAATAATAATAATAATAATAATAATAATAATAATAATAATAATAATAATAATAATAATAATAATAATAATAATAATAATAATAATAATAATAATAATAATAATAATAATAATAATAATAATAATAATAATAATAATAATAATAATAATAATAATAATAATAATAATAATAATAATAATAATAATAATAATAATAATAATAATAATAATAATAATAATAATAATAATAATAATAATAATAATAATAATAATAATAATAATAATAATAATAATAATAATAATAATAATAATAATAATAATAATAATAATAATAATAATAATAATAATAATAATAATAATAATAACAGGTAACATTAAAATTAAACCATTCGATTCTAATAACAAAATTCTTATCCATTCACCAATGGGGGCCTCCCCAATTTTATCCATTTGAACAAATACCGGACTGAAGCAACTATTTGTTTGTATTTTATTCTCATGAAAAAAAAGAAAAAAAAAAGGGAGGCAAGAAGTCATAGCAGGAATCCTTCTAAAGTTAAAAAGAGAAGAATCTTTTCTTTTTTCTTAAACTGCTGTTCTCACTCTAATTTAGATTTAAAAAAATTATCGCTAACATAATCATATATAACATGTCGAATCCAACTTTTAATTATTGAAGAGAAACAAAAATTGATTGTCAATTACAGCTATAACGTACGGACATGCCACTTGTTCTTAATCATATATAACAAAAATTATCGCTAACATAATCATATATAACAAAAATAATAAACCTTTTCTTTGTCACGCAAAATCAATGTACAAAAGAACATGTTACCCATCTCATCCTCAAAACAAAACTTTCTAATGTTACTTTTGTCTCTCACAAAAAGTAAGAAAAGGCCAAAAAGTAATAATATTGCACTTTAGCATCCCTAGTCCACACTCCGTGCCCACTATTACAATAGTAACAATTTCTTTTTCTTACTTCGACGGGGTAATATATCTCGAGACTTCATTAATTATAAGATTGAAGATCATTCACTAATTTGGTTTATTGTAGAATATATATAAAATATCTAATTAGAACAAAAGTTCACATTATATGTATTGATAATGTAAATTTTGATAATATTTATACTGATATTTTATTTCTGGTTTACCATATAAAATTTGGTGCGAAAAATTAAGTGATGTTATCGGTCAAATTAAGCTGATGACGTAATAAAACTATACATTATCAGTGTACATAACTTAACCTCTAAAAACAATGAGGACTTTGTTTTCTAAACAATATATGTAATACCAAAATAATTACTACTCCTATTTGTTTCTTGGAAAATAAAAAATTACTGAATTGTTTTCTAAAAGATATTTCTAAAATTAATTCTTCCTAAATCATATTCCAACACAAACAGAAAAAGATTAAAATCAAGAAGGAGACAATTTTGGAATCCGAAGGACACAAAAATTTTTGGAACCTTATTCTTTTTACTATGGACAGAACTCTAATGGCAATGGCACGCTGTTTTGTAGAGACCGATGGTCGCCCTCAGTTTGATCAATTTGTTACACAGTTCCCTTTCCTTTTTGGTTTTCGACTAGAGTTTTGATAGACTTAAATACAAACAAAATCAGATAATTAAGTTCACATGCCTTTGCTTCTTTCTTCCTTCAACTAAACCTTATCCACATAATTAATAAAGGACCCTAATCAACCTTGAATCCCACATAATTATACTTGTTTATGACATGTTGATGTCATGTGATTAGGAGGTTACAAGTTCAAGCCGTGGAAACAATCTCTTGCAGAAATGTAGGGTAAGACTGCGTACAATAGACTATTTTTGGTTCAACCTTCCCCGGACACCACGCATAGCGGGGCCTTAGTGCACCATGCTACTTTTATTTATTTATTACCTCTACTCATGCAATCGATAACTCTATCTATTAAGACTTAACTCATGTTTAGGCAAATCAAAAAAGTCATTCAAATTCACTGTTCACTTTTTTTATTCAGTATACATATATTATATATTAATTATACACAATTATACATATATTATACATCTATCAGTTAATTTAATTTAAGAGATTAGGTGAGTGGCTATTTGTGTTAATTCTCCATCACACATAGTAGTGTTTTTTTTTTTTTTCTCCACTCAAATTTGAATTGATCTTTCATCTAAAGATGCTAATCAGCATGTAACCCTACGTGATTAAACTAAACCGCAAATTATTTTATATTTTAATCATTAAATATAATAGCTAGTAGTATTTGTAGTGAAGAATAGTAGGGACCTCTACATGATGTTCTCTGTACCACACGTGTAAACTTCAATTACCTTCCATTCAACACTACCCGCAGATTTTATATGTATATATACTCCTATATCTTACGGACTTTGAGACATTTTCATATGTTTTTATCACTGCTGTATTAAGTTCACATCAATTACCGACATTTCAACCATATCTTTTACATCCATTGTCCTAAGTTGTTCTTCTATATTGTTGTTGTTGAATTTGTTTTCAATTATGACTCGCCCAGCTAGATTTCTGCTTAGTACCAACTCTTCTTCAACTTCCCCTTCAACGCCGACGACGGAGCCACCATCTGCGATGGCAGTGGAGTCTGACTTTGTCGTAATACTAGCTGCTTTGCTTTGTGCACTAATTTGTGTGGTGGGCCTCATAGCCGTTGCAAGATGCGCGTGGCTCCGGCGAATAACCGGCGCCGGAGCTGGTGGTCAGTCTTCGGCGGCGGCGAATAAAGGGTTGAAGAAGAAAGTGTTGCAGTCGTTGCCTAAGTTCACTTATGACCCCAGTAGTAAAACGGCGAAAGCTACGCCGTTCACGGCGGAGTGTGCCATTTGTCTGGCGGAGTATGCGGTGGGAGATGAGATCCGGGTGCTGCCGCCGTGTGGCCATAGTTTCCATCTCCCGTGTATTGATACTTGGTTGGGTTCACACTCTTCGTGCCCTTCTTGTCGTCAAATTCTCGTGGTTGGTCGGTGCCGGAAGTGCGGTGAGCTCCCTACAGTTTCCCATAAAACCGACGGTGCTCCGGCTACAACTCCGGCAGAATCTCGTTCATGCGCTAGCTCAAGTAATTTTCTAGTCTAGAAAAAGGAAAAAAGACTTAGCTTTAAATGATCAATCTAGTTTACATTATCAGTGGAGTTTTACCAGTTGTAATCCGTCACTTATTGTGTTATGCAAGTTAGGTTACTAATTGTAGACAGTTAGTTGTAATTATTTTTAGCTGTAACTTATGTAAAATTAGTTTTACATATTTAGTATATGTTGAAGTTAAAATTGATGGTAACTTGGTTGGCTAAGGCCTAATTAGGAGAAAGGAGCTGACCAAAGATTTGTAACTGTAAAATGGTGAAGTGTATTTGTCGGAGTTTGGAAATGGACCCCATTGTTTTGGGCATCCTTAATTCCTCTGATTGTAAGAATCCTGTCTATTGTCTATCTTCTTATGTTATTCTAGGGGAAATTCTTATAGTAAAATTTTCTCAGATCAAATTTTAGCTGTTGGAACAAAGCTTCAGGCTGTTGTGACTAGGATGGCCATTGACATTACAGAGAGACACGCTGTAGTTCAAGGAATTCCTCTTGTACAAGGCTCAGACAAATATTTTTGGTTTGTTCGGGGGCAACTGATGCTTCACCTCATCCATTTTGCCTTATTTCAGGTTTGCATTTCAATACAATTTTTAAAAAGTAATGTTGGTAAACCAGAGGATGGACATATCATTTGGTTTCAACTTTGCATGTACAGAGTTGCCTTAATACATAATGTTGCTATAAGTAACTGGGGCTTAGAGAGGCATAATTGGAAGACAGGACATGATAAGTTCATACGATCAGCTAATACGATGTTTATTGATGATAAGAAATAGAATTATTTCCTTCTATCTATGGGTCAGTCAATAAACTTCTCTATCCAGTGTCTGTCAAGCATGCTGTTGAACGATTGTGCAGTACTCAAAATGTTGTATTTTGTTTGAGGAATTGTTCTAAGAAAATATAATAAAATGGGAAAGATGGTGCTGGAGCGTGGAATAATTTACTTTTTCATATCATAATTGTAACACTCCTCTAATTTATATAAATTTCAAGGCTCGTTAAATATAGAATTTAATTTTTTTTTTGTCTTCCTTATGGATTTAAACCCTTGTAATTGATTTTTGAATTACTTCCCAATTTATATAAATAGTTGGATATATAATTATGGGAATATTAATAGTTTAATATTTCTAATTATTAAAAATGGGTATCATTAATTATTAATTAAGAAAAAAAAAAACAAATAACAAAAGAAAAATGGGAGGGACATTACCAAGCCCATAAAGGGTTGTTGGAATAAAAAAGTAATTTTTACCTCCTATAACAAATGTTAACACCTTATTTATTTTAAATAAATACTATTTAAATAAATTATATTCTATAGATACCTTTTAAGGTTTATAGCAAAATATTTAATTTTGGTTATCTTCTAGCCCTAAGCCACTAAATACGCTAATCACTTACAATATTTTCTTTCTCTCTCTACTTTGATACATCCCATTCTCTTCCCCCATCCCATTAAAATTTTCGATTCTCTTCCTCTTCTCTGTCTAGCCAACGATTCTGTTCCTTTCATAAAACAACCAAAATCCTTACAAAATATTCGAAGACCAAGAGGAGTAAACGATAATCAAGAAAACAAGGCCATACAATTCAAGCGGTTGAATATCCCTTTGCTGATCAAGAAAACAATAAGCATGGATTTCTCAATGTTAATCGATGAAACAACTGAAATTTTTTAAAAATATTTGGGTTCCCTTCGCCATCGTTCTTTCTTGGAGTGCTTGACGTGAGATCAAGAAAACAATAATCATAGATTTCTCAATGGTAATCGATGACAAGGCCTCAATCGAAGTGAAATACGATATAGTAGACCGGATACTAGGTGGATTATTTCGTTGCTCGATGACGGATTTGCCGGAAATTAGGGTTTGTTCTTGAACGAAGACGACGGAGTTTGGGGCTGAGCAACTTGATTTTCTGTTAATATATTTCAATGTATAACAATGTATTTTCATGTATTTCATTGTATTCATTGTCTTTTTTTTCATTGTAATTCAATGTATCTCGTTGTATTTCATTGTATTCACTATCGTTTTTTTAATTGTATTTCAATGTATCCCGCTGTATTATATGTATTTCATTATATGCACTGTCTCGCTATATGCCATGAATGTATTCATATATGTATTTTTTAATTAATATAATTTATGTATTCAGATGTATTATATAGTTTCTGAAGATTACTATATTTTTGGGGTATTTTTGGTTGAGAATCTTCGTTATAACTGAAAATATAAAATTTTTGTGTTATAATTGAGTTTGTTGAGTTATATTAGGAGTCTATTATGTTAATTGATTCACTTTTCATTTTAAAAACAGTGCAATCCCCTATTTCACATCGTGAATACAGTTGAATACAATAATCTGTCCAGCTGTAATTCTATGTTTCAGTCCATGAATACAGTCAAATACACTCGAATACAACAACTGATTAGCTGGACTTCCCAGATTCACGCCTATTTTTACTACTGTATTCATGAATACAATAGCTTAAATACACCAAATACATCTTATAACCATACAAAAGCTGTCTATAATCCATAATATAGAAAATGGTATTTATATATGGCTAATTACTACCAAAAGATAGAGCTTTATGAAAATTTCTCAATAAAAAAGGGCTTAAGGCTTAAAAAGCCTAACCTTGGGCGTAAGCAGTAGGAGAAAAAAAATTGCACAGGAACAGAACGTTGTTCTGTTACGCAGAAAACGCAGCAAACACATGCAACAAAAAGGAAAATCTAGGGTTCTTTACCAATCACTAATTCTTGAACTCAGGTAAGTAAATTTCCCTATTGTCAATTATCCTACAGTGGTAATAGGTAAGAAGGGAATAGTTAATTCCCTTCTTCCTCCGTATCAACAATAAATTTCATATTTTGGTGTAGTACTTTAAAAAAATTGATTAAAATACACAGGTTGTTGTAGAATCGATTGTTTGACTGGTGTCAATTGGACTGGGGTCTACGTATTGGCTCGAGAAGTTTGAGGTGAGTTAATATAACCCTTTTCTAAAGTGGTTTAACTCACAAAAGCAAGCACACAAGGTATTTGATGAATTGCATAAAAGAGTTAATATATACTTAGTTGGAGTAGTAAGTACCTATTAGCTTAGAATTATTTTCTAGCTAAAGTTTAGATGATTATTTGGATATATTTGCATAAATTTCAGATTTTTATATTATTCTTATATGCCATTTTCATGTTGAAAATTTATGAAGAATCAAGAACCTTTATAAATACTTTTGAATGTCTATTTCAATCTTATGTCATGCCTTACATTTAAGGATACCAGTATGAGTATGTATAAAAGATTTAGACTTGAAAAGTCACAAGAAGAAGTTTTAGAAAGAAAAGATTTTTGGGAGTATCCTTTATTCTGAGAAGGGGTCATCGTCCAGGCCTAGGGTCCTGACCAAGGCGTTGACTTCCTCAAACTACTTGTGCCAAAGTAAGGAGCACATGAGCCGAGGGTCTCGTTGCTGAGAATTTACTTAGCCATGCTAAGGTATGAGACATAAGCGCTGAGAACCATGAAGCGAGTGACACCTCGTGGATTGGGCCTATTAGTTCAGGTTGGGATCGAACCCGTGCCGATCACATGGTGATTGAGACAGAATTAAGTCAGGATAGTTGGAACTCCCAAAGTATAAAGTGAAGTATTTTTTTATAAGAAAGAAAAAGAAAAGAATTTCCTTTAGAATATTCATAAACTGCTATTATGCAATTATTTAGAATTATTCTTATAAGCTTTATGTTTTACATGCATTTAGAACATTTGCTCATAATGTATATGTTATTAAAGTTTCGCCCCTTGTTGTTGAGACTCACTGAGTACAATGGATGGTACTGACGTTCTCTTTTGAGAACCTACGTTGGTTTGCGGTACAACGTAGAAACCGGATTTGCAGGCGAGCAGGCTACGAATTAGGACTTCCTTCCCTTCCAGTGCTATTGGTGAACTCCGCTTTTGTTCGTGGAATATTCTTTTGAGTCAACTTTATTTAGTTATTTCTTTGTTTACTTAGAGAACTGGCCAAGAAATCTCATGTCCTGAGCAGTGCGTCAGTTTATCAGTAGAGGCTTCATAGATATAGTCATTGGGTTGAGATTCAGTTGTTTTTGATAATAACTTAGCAGTAATTCAGTAGTTACTACGAATAAAGTTTTGGAGTTGATTTATTGAAATATCTGAATTAATCAAAAGTATTTGTTTAGAGTATTGCCTTGTTGTATATAAAGTTTGGCGTTATAATAGAATTAATAAGCAGAGATGGTTCGCTCGGTCATGTTTAGTGATCGAGTGCCGGTCTCGGCTTGTTCAGAAAATGGGTCGTGACAGTAATCTCTATGTATTTCATGGAATTACCTTGGCTAAACTTTCTTTTTTTACTTTTTTCTATTGCTAATATATCTTTTAAACTTGCCAGAATGCATTCCAGATAACATATTTTCTGTGGATATGGGTAATAATTCTTCTCCCTGTATCAAAGATCAAATTCTGATATTGCGAGATATTCTTTTTCTTTTTCTTTGTGCCAAAAAAGTATCAACAGAGATGAGGATTCTACTTTCTCTGTAGTATAAGTATGGGCTAAAGTCTTGCTTCCCCGACGATTTTGAGCTGGTCATTGCAAAAATTGTTGTAGGGTATGTTTCTTGCTACAGAAAGCTACTTTGGTATATTCATTATTTTAGTTTCTAAGCTTCAAGAATCCAGCTTGCTCTTGTTAAAACTAAGTTGTTGTTTGCTATTACAGGGTGGGAGTCTTATTCTTATGCAGTTATATCACTCTTCCTCTTTATGCCCTTATAACTCAGGTACTATCAGAGACTATTCTACGTTTTATTTCGTGCCATACTACCGTAGGCATTTGTCATCGCTTCGTTGAACAATGGAACTTCACCACATGATACTACTAAAATCTCTCCTCTTTGTTAACTTAGATAAAGTATTGGCCTTTAATTTTAATGTTTGCAGATGGGATCCAATATGAAAAAATCAATCTTTGACGAGCAAACATCCAAGGCTCTGAAAAAGTGGCATATGGCTGTGAAGAAGAGGAAGGGAGCGAGTGGAGACAGGTCTCCTATGCGAGCACTGGGTAGTGCAAGTCCAAGGTCCACAATGAGCTCACCCGGCAGGCCCTGCTCTTCATCGGTTCAAAACTATCGGTCGCTCGTCACGTTTCCAGGGCTACAGCGGCGATCAAGAAGCATCCGACCTTGAAAATGATCTGACAACACCGATGAATCGTGCAGAGATTGCAACTACACAGATTTATCGTGATGACACAGAAATTCATGTGCATGTTCCTCCAAATCTCACCTACTAGGAATGAAGATGACTTCTCATTTGTAAAGCCTGCTCCCCAAAGGTGAAAAAGAAGTAGGTAACCAATTAGCTTGTGCCCTTTTTTCTCCATTTCCTCTTCCCCCTTTTGCCTAGTCATATCAATCACTACAAAAAAAACCCAATTACCAACAAAAAAAAATGTTGGTAAATTGATCAAATTGGTTGGCATTTTGAATTACTAACAGATTATCAACGGATATTAACCTGTTGCTAAAAAGCTCGATGGTAAATTTTACCAACCATATTGAATTTGTTGGTAAAATTACCAACTAAAAATTAGTTAGTAAACACCAAATAAATTTGTTGGCAATTTTTGAATCTTGAGTCCAAGATTTTCGTTGGTAAATTTACTAACAAAAATTCAGTTGGAAGTTCGTTAGTAAGTTTACTAACATATAGAAATTGAGTTAGTAAAAAATTGGTTTTTGGTTATTTAAATTGTGTTTGTAACTGGTTGGTAAATATAGTAACAAGAAAAATTCCATTAGTATTCTGTTAGCAACTATACTAATGGGTACCAATTTGGTTGGTAAATCCGATAGTATATTTTTAAAAATACATTGACAATCGGTTGGTAATTTTGTCTATGGAAAAGTTCTGTTTAGTAAATTGTAGGTAATTTACAAACAAATTTCAAATTCGTTATCAAATATGGTTATAATAATTGTATTAATATTAATTTAAAGCTTTAAAAGATCCCAAAAAAACGTAAACAAAATAAAAAACATACTAAAACTTTATAAATAATAATATATATCATGAAGTTGAAAGTAGAATCCAAGATGTGTCTAACATAAAAGAAGCTAACATAAATCTAAATACGACTCGTGTCATTTGGCGACGAGTTGCAGAATCCAAGGCGTGTCTAACATAAAAGAAGCTAACATAAATCTAAATACGACTCGTGTCATTTGGCGACGAGTCATGTCTACGAGAAGGCGGTGTAGGTAAGCCACCTATGAGGACCGACAGACGGTTTTGGAGTAGTTGATCAACTTGCTCGCGCACCTCTTGCTGCATTTCGTGTCTCATTTCTTCACACATTTCTTCTCTCATTTCTTGTCTAATCTCTTCTCTGATCTCTGATCTCATCTTATGCTTCATCTCTTCCTTAATTTCTTGCAAACGATGTCCTTCACATTCACTCACCCGAGCATTGAAGTCTAGATCTTGATGTGGAGATATCGAGCTGGAGGAAGCACCAACATGCCCATAGAAAGGAGCTTGAGAACCAAGATCATAAATGCGCGTCTTCTTAACACTGACTTCCTCCAAATAAATTTGTGAGAAATCAACTTCAGGAGGCTCACTGGACCCATCTTCAGGCTGAGACGCAGATACAATTTTAGACATTATGGCGTCCTGGACAAAAAGAAAATGATATAAACTCTATAATAATAACTTTGACAGAGAAAACATCAAGAACACAGTCATAAAGGTAACAAAATTTAAAACTCAAATGTCAATAAATGAGCTAAACTGAAATAATTCCAGTCGATAGAACTAGAGGTTCAGTTAACCTCAACCAAAGAAACGAAATTGAAGTGAATTAGTAGGTTATGATATTAGCAAAAGACAAGAAAAGGAACAAAAAAACTTACAGTAGAGGCGTGAATTGTGATTGCTTGAAGAAATAAGACTCTGTTTCGTAGTGTGTGTGTGTATTGCAACCAATGAAAATCAACACTTCATCAAACAACTATCAGCAACAGCAATGTTATAACCCATGAAATATGACAGATGATGTGTAAATCGTGAATACGTAGAAAACTTTCCAGGTATTGAAGGCATTCAAAATTCAGCAAATGCAATCTAAGGCAAGTCAAGCTCCACAATTTCTTGCTAAACATGGTAATGGCTAGTACAACCAATTGCCAGAACGTAACAAACAGCATGTGAAGACATATCAAAATATTGAGCAAGTAAAAGGTGGTATATATAACCTGTAGTTGGGACCCTTAGACAAAATATTGAAGATTCACAAAATCAGAAGAATGCTTTCCACTGGAAAATGACATTCATTTATCATCAATTCTTTTACTCTTAAGTAACATCTTGCATGCTTTGTGCTAATCCTAGAAATTGTGACACTGACTACTATAGATATATATGTTAAAACTGAATGGCTATCGCAATCAAAGTAGCAAACGTCACAGCAAAAAGGTAATCCGATGATTATTGTGTTAGAGATGTTGTAGATATGTGCTTATCAAATTTGCCGATTTTATTCTTTCATCATGCTTCCGTTGAGGTTAAAAATTATTAACCTGATAGCTTTCGCTGTAAAATAGAGTTAAATATTCATCAGTTGTATCATTAAAGAAGTACCAATCCTATTTTTATAGCCATGAAGATATCAAACTTTGACGATGTCTAGTATAGTTTGCAATAACATACCCAATATGATTTCAAAAGTGGTGGGGAACCTGCAGTGTACGCACAACTTTACCTCTACTCTGAGTGATGGTATACATGTAGTTTCTGATAGACCCTTAATCGATTAAAAAAAAGTGTTCCGAAACAATATATATATGCTCAGATCAAGCAGGAGTTTTGGATGAGGAGGGTGATGAATAAGGATATGTGGCTGGTGCTGATGGGGTTCAAGTTGAGCATAAAAGACAGCAGGGCCTACTGTGATCAAATCCTTTGGGAGAAGATCAGAGTACCTATTTTTTTTAACTAACTATGTTTTCTTTTTTGCAGGACAAGTTATTGTGTTCATGCCTCATCTACTAATAAACTATTTAAGGGTGGTATCAGCACAGTGTGCTCATTCCCTAGATGGAATATCAGAGATGAGCACAAGCATAAAAGCATGGAGGATGTTCATAAGGCCAATGATCAAGTTCTACTGGACAAACAAATACAGGAGGGTGCTACATTGTTGCTGCAGTACAACATTTGTGGCACCTGAAGCAAACAACCTGGGAATCACTAAGCAGCTCATAAGATCAATGAGAGGATGGAGTGACCTTCAGTCAAAAATAAGGGCAACACAGACAGGAAGTCAGGCATTGAGGAGTGCAGCATTCTACAAGGCTGAAGAATACCAGATCCAAACATTTTGCGAGGAGGAAATGATGGTATTGTATTTTACTAACTTAGTGTTCTGTTTTGCATGAGAAGGGTCTGCATCTATTCCTTTCTATTTGATGCAACTTCCAAGGGTGGTATGAGCTCTTGTGGCTCAACCCCTTAAAGGAACAACAGTAGGAGGCATAAATGTAAACACATGGAAAAATCTGCTCAAAAACGCTGATAAAATGGGAATTTTGAGCTCACATGAGGAAATCTTGGGTGAAGGTAGTAATGAAATAACAGCATACTATGATACTACTACAACCCAAGTATGGTGCCAAGCAATATATAACACACAAGCATACAGGAGGGTACACGAACAGCAAAAACAAAACAGCATAGGCATGCAGAATCTGCCCAGAATTTTGAGTTTCAATCAGGCAACATGGGACCTTCGGCAGACAAAAACAGGGAGCAAGAGTGCAATGGGGAGCCTTATCCTAATGCACAATTGTAGTATCACATCACATGAAGGATATCAATTATTGAAAGCAGCAGACGACAAATTGAGGACACAGCAATTAATCTACAAAAAATGTGTGGCAATGCAAGGGATCAGATGGTACATACAGTTGACAAGAAGAGAAGACCAGAAGGAAGACATGGGTAGGGTGTATGCAAAGTCAGAAATTAACAAGTTACTGGATACTTGTGTCTCACAGATGATGCATCAATGGGAAGATGATCAAAATTATGGCAATTCAAGAGGAATTAAATGCTACAAATGGGAAAACATCGTAGGGTTAATGTTTATACATCAGTTAATTGATTTGCTTAGATTACACTATGTGATATCAGTGTTGAGCACATAAAACTATCAACCAAAAAGCTAAAGCAAAAGTAAGTGTAGAATATTTCATCAAGTTAAAGCAGGATCATCATTTCATCTGCTTTCAACAGCAGATACATTCTCATCTAATTAGGTTTGAGTTTTATGTCATGGGGGGAGTGCAGAAGGTTATCGAGCCAGTTTGAACCCCCCCACCCCCACCCCAAATCAGAAGAAAATACTATTAGTGGGCTTCTGTATGACTAGTTATAACGTCCAATTATCCGAAGATCTTGATTATTTCCAGTTATGTATTGCATTTGTCTTACTCAGCTCAGTAAGCATAGAAGATTTCATCAAGTTAAAGCAGGATCATCATAAAGAGAGCTGGAGGTTGTGAATTCCAGTTTATATTCTATTTCGTTTATACTGTTATAGGCTACAAGTTTCTACATTTCTTAGTTCAAATTGTAAGACCAATTTTGGGTATCACTCATTCAAAATTGGTCATAGGAGATATGTAATCGCAAGATAGGTGCTTTACTTTTACTTGCCAATAAATGACATGGATGTACTTACATAAGCTATCGACTTGACCACTCTGGGGTACTCTGCATATTCAACTTATGCCTCTTTTCTTGGTCATTTTTTCACAAATCTTATACATATTATTATTTTGTTGTCTTTTATTCTCTGCTTTGATATCTCTATTTTCCATGAGTGTTGGACTTGTTAACCAACTTTCTTTTACTCATCAAAGAAAAAAATAAACAAACATGGTTTTGGATTTTTGCAGTTGCGAGAATGAAATCATCCTGGAGCTAGAGTTTTTATACTCGATGCAAATAACAGGGATGCTATGAGAGAACAGATATGTTCCACCTTAGCAGATATGCTGCAAAAGCCTTAGATGATGCATGGCATAATGTTCCAGCTAATGTTGCAAATGCTCTTTCTGTTAAAACATACTCGAATCTGATAGTTACTACTTCCAGAAACTTACCTTCCCTATAGGTTGCTTAATTACTGTTTTGTCCTTTGGAGATGCACTATTCAAGAAGACAAGAATGGGAGAAGTAACTTACATAAGTGCTCTTAGATTTCTGGTCCACAAACTCCTTGTTCGCCTTGACATATGTCTTCTTCAGAAGTTCATGTGTATGAGCTGGTCTTCCTAGTTCTTTAGCCTAGAATTGAAAACCACGTTCACTATATTAATACATAATCACTAGCTTTGGAGATATTATAACTTGGCTAATAAAAAAGGAATATACCAGTTGTCTTGCATGTTCTCGGTGACTTCTGGAGCCTCTTGTATGGCGTGAGGGACCAGACCCTTCACCACCTTTCTCACTTAGCCGATTCCTTGAGCATTGCGCGGACTTAGCTTTAAAAGCCTTAGTCTCCCAGTGAGGCTTCCAGCTGTTCCAAATAGATACTGGAATAGTTTTGCGCTTCTTCTCATAATTTCTTGCTTCAGATAACATACCCCTGTATCGTTCTGCACATTTGCTCATAAACTTATCCTTTACGGAACCTTCAATTGCAGTGTCCCACTGAAATCGTTTCTGTTTGAGAAGATCAAATGAAAATAACACAACATATTAATAACAACAACAACAACAATAACTTATACCGAGTGTAGTAAATCCTTGGCTCAAGAAAGAAAAAGGAACTCCAAATATTATCGATCTTATAATGCTATAACTTTACCTTAAACTCTTCCCAATAGAAGTCTTTTGTCTCTGGTGTAACAGACTTCCAATTATGTCTTTCAGGATCCAGTTTCTCCTTGAAGATTTTTGTGACAGATCGAGCGACGTCATTGCCCGGGTCCAGTTGACTAAAGTAAATAAGAAACGAATTATGTTGTTACTCCATTCCATTTAAGGCTTTCATATTCTTTCAAGAAGCATTTGAGATGCACTGATACACACCAGATTAGCACGAACCAAAAATTCAAAAAAATATAAACAAGTGACACTTTTGCTCTTACCCTCCAGGGACGATTGTAATTGGGATACGGTTACCACCAATTGTGTTTGACGAACTTGCTGATCGGATTTCATCTCCAGGTGTACCAAGATCAGAAGAAGAAGATGGGAAGGATTTGTTTGTAGTTGCATCCAAATGTGGTGTTTCTAGAACTGGAGGTTCAGGTGACTGATCAGATGTGGGACTCAACATCTCAGGAGATCTCAGTGTGTTTGCATTCCTGTTTTCAGCATATCTACGTGCTCCACCTCCCCTAGGTGCCATATCTGCGATTCTAAAGTCAGATGTAGATGAAAAAATAACATAATTAACGAATCATGGTCAAATTTATTTGGATACAGTAATTGATATATTATTCCAAGAGTAATTAAATGATACATTACTCCAAGAACAAAATGCTCTGAAAAAAATAAGGCATACAAGTATTAATCTAGACATGGCAGATTCAAAAGACAAACATCTAAAAAGGAACAAATTTACTTTATAATTAGTATTTCTTACTGCACTTGCAAAAAAAACTATTACTACTCACAAAATAAGAGCGGGGGTAACCGGTCAAACAAGTAAGATAAAGAACGTTTAAATACAAATACTTAAGTTAAAAAAACAAGAACCCATAAAATCTGAAATCCAGGAACTTTTTCTTAAAAACGAAAAATTAAAAATAAATTATATACTATGTTTCATTCAGACTCTATAATTGAAGAGATTGAAGCACTTTGACTCTATTCACTGTCATTTTAATCATATAGCTCTTCATCCTCATTATCATCATCCTCATCCTTATCTTCGTCCGATCCAAATTCAACATGAAGTTCTACCTCATCATCTAAATCATCGTCCTCGTCTCTTATGTTTACAAATTCACCATTTGGATCATTCAGGAGAACAATTTCATTTTTAGGTACCACACGAAATGTTAAACCATCTTCCTCAGATTGGAATGGCTCAACACCATATGTCGGAGTTGACTGTGAAAATGATGGAGGCATGTCCACCAAACCCCGTGCTTTTACTTTGCACACAGCCCACCACTCACTCTTATCACGTCGTAAGCTAGGATAAGTTGTATAATACACTTGAGGCACTTGCATTGCCAAAACAAATGGTTCATACTTCTTTAACTTCTTTTCATGGTTGATATCCACAAGTTTATATTGTGGGTGAATCTTCATTCCTGCCTTTGGTGTGGGATCAAACCACTCGCACTTAAATAAAATAGTTCTCTTTATATACTCACTACCCTTGTACTCCAATTCAAGGATATCAGTTAGCACGCCATAGTAGTCACTATCATCTGCACTATAATTAATTCCTTTTATGCATACACCGCTGTTGTTAGATGATCTAGAATAACTGCGGCTTTTAGTGTGAAATTTAAAGTCGTTGACTATATAACCAGTCCATGGTTGTG
>MU758370.1:152087-169548 GCA_026770625.1 Nicotiana glauca
TCTTATTTTCTGTCTTTTAATTTGTTTGCTTAGAATTATTTAAAAAATCTTAATTGTTAGAAATTTAAAATCCATAAAATCTCCAAATATTAATTTGAGTTCCGTAATTTTATTTTTGATTCTTAATTAAACTATGTTAATACTAACTAATCACATGAATTATACATGTACCTTTTGGTTATTATATTATCATACAAATTAATAAATTTTAATTGCACCAAACTATTTAATTTGTACAAAATAATAAAATTTTAATTACACTCATGTTTGAATTATTAAATATAAAGTAGGTCGAACATAATTTATAGCTAATTATTTAATGTTCGAATATGCAATAAAATTATTACTAATTAATATTAGAACTAGTATTATTACTCACGCCGATGCGCGTACACTAATCATGTCAAATGTTAGAGTTATTTAGGTTATATATAAATAATCTTAAATTTTAAATAACCTTCTTGATAAATATAGATAATCATTGGATATTCATTAATTAAAAAACACTACGTGAAAAAAGATTAATTATTTCTCAAATCTCTTACTTATTTATATTTTATTTTTTTAGTACCATTCTTGTCATAGATCCTAAAAATAGTCAGAATTGAATAATAACTCATATTTATCACAAAAGAATCGAAGGTTTTAGACTATGAAGGATTCTTATATATACGACTTGACTCTTTTACTACTACTTATACTCTTATTGGTGTGTTAACTTGATGTCTTCCAAAAATATTTCTATTTTAAATTTTCAGTTTCTACAATTTTATTTTTCAATAATAAATTATTTTTATAATTAATAATGTAAGTGAAAATATTATCCTTAATTAATTCAAAACTCATTTATGTCGGCTATTTTAAAATTTAGAATTTTTCTTTAGCCGGTGAATTTCCTTTTTCTAGTATGACTCCATTTTGATTATTGAAATTAACCATGTCAAATATTTGAGTTATTTGAATTATATATATAAATAACATTAAAATTTAAACTTTCTAGATAATCACAGATAATCGTTAGATAATAATTAAGGCACACTACATGAAAAAAGATGAACGTTTTCTCAAATATCGTAGCGATATATAATTTTATTTTTGCACAATTCTCATTGGTGTCATTATATTTGAATCTAAAATAGCCACAAAGCAAAATAATAACTCGTATTTATGGCAAAGCACAAAGGTTGAGACCAATATGAGTGATTCTTTATTTATGACGTGATTCTTTTACTATGTACGACTTGAACCCTTTTTGGTATGTTGTTATCTTTCAGAAAATATTTCTATTTTGATAATTAATTACATTCTAAAACTTTATTATATATTTTCAATAATGATTATCTTTATAATGATGCCAGTGAAAATATTATTCTTAATTTAAAATCAACTTTATTTAATCGACTATTTAAAATTTTGAATGATTATTTGGCCAGTGAAACATTATTTCAGTATGACTGACAAGGCAATATGAATGTTCTATCATGTTCCATCAATACTCTAATTAAAGGGGTTTACGATATATCCGGTATGGAAGTGGGACATTTCTATTGGCAAACATGCATGGACGGGGTTTCCAATTAATATAAGTACATGCATGGCCAAATATGGCTCCATTTTTTAAGTTTATCGAAGCCATAAATTTTGAATTTTGAATACTCTATGTATATACATATTTTTTGTCTTGAATTATTAATTAAATGTTAAATTAGTTGATTGTTATTATATAACATTGCATATATATATTGCCTATATATATAACTGGCAAGTAATAGTTTTTTCTTGACACCATACTTGGCTCCTCAACACAAACTACTCAAATTGTATTTAAATTCAAATTCAAATATATATATATATATATATATATCATTTTGTTAGTAATAGGCGTATGTTTTAAAAATGACACACAATTATATTGTAGTGTGTGTTTGTGTCACTATTTCGTTCTCAATGTAGGTCGTGATGTCGCTCAACGTTGTTGTAAGACAGGCCAATCATAAATTATTACCACAATTAACTAGATTATTAGAACTGGTTTTGATGGGTTCTTGTGTTTTATTCAAATAAATTAAAATATTAATCATTACAAATTAGAATAAACTATATATATATATATAAGTAAATTACTAAATAAAAAAAAGTCAAGTTAGATATCGTCATAGTACGTAAGATAATATATGTATATATAAAGAAAAAAATAGAGACAGAGAATTATAACACTAAATTAAAGCGTATACTTTAAATTAAATTTAAAAAATAATAAAGTAAAAATAATACTCGAAAATATTATTGATAATTTCAAAATAATAAATATATTCAGAGAAATCGAATAAAAGTCTGATATAATTTTTTTGGTACTTAATTATTGAGATAATATGATTTTTAATTTATATATGATTTTGTTAAAATGTATGATTTGATTATAAGTACTCGAACAATTCAGATCGATATCATACTTTCGTATATTCTTTAATTAATAATGTAAGTATCGTAAGTAATATTAACAATTAATTTCAATCTATTAATAAATTTCAAACCAAAATCTTGATCTATTAATAAAGTTTTCAAATCGATTAAGTATCAGTTGGCAAGTTTACTAACAGATACCATTCGGTTGATAATTTACAGACGCATTTTAAATTAGTTGGTAAAATTAGCAACAAAATCCTTCTGTTGGTAAATAATTGGTTGGTAATTCATTACTAATCTGTTAATAAACAATACTTTATTTTTTCCACCATATTTAACAACGGATATGTACTCCGTTGGTAATATTACCAACGAAAAATATTTGTTGGTAACATTTGAGTTGGTAATCTGTTAGTACGCAATTGCTATATTAGCTGCCTATTTTTCCCGCCATATTTACCAACTAAATTATTTAGTTAGTAAAACTTTGGTTGGCAATTCGTTAGGAATCTATTACTAAATTCTGAAAAAATAAATTAGTTACCATTTTGTTAGCAATCTGTTGCTAATACACTAACAAATTCGGGGCGTTGGTAAAATCCGTTAGCAATTGGAGTTTTTTTTTTTGTAGTGAATGTGCTTATACTTTTTAGGACTATCATATAAGCAGTTTGGCAGTTCCTCGGCACATATAGGTGAATTCCTTGTATATTTTCACATGAAATTGCTAAGCAATGATCTCCAATGCACTATATAATTGCTTGCCTTTGTAAGATTTTTTTCTTGATGATTACAAGTTTAATAAAGTTAAAACTTAAAAAGAATGTCTAGGTAGGTAAACATTATATAGCCTTGGCTCAGCCACCTCAATAGCTAGCTTTTAGAGTGTGGTTCTCCATATGTTGTATCAACTGTATCAGAGCCACCCACCACCCTTGGTGCCCATCGTGCCTTGATGGTGACACAGCCGCCGAGGACGTCGGGTACGAAGCTTGGTGATTTGTTATGGTATATTGCAAGAAATGGGGCTTTAGTCCCACATCGTTACTACAAAGTGATGATGTGAGGTTTATATAGTCTTGAGCTCTCCCACCTCAATAGCTAGCCTTTAGGGTGTGGTTCTCCCTATATCATCATCATATCATACTATATTATAAGCATGAAGATCAAAAATTGAATGTGAAAAACCAAAATGACCCTATAATATTATTGGACTTTTATACCCTTAAAATTATATTAATAGCACCTTCAATATTAATAATAAAAATTAATTTTGTAATATTAAATTTGACTTGGGATTATCAAGGAATTTATTAACGTACATGTATCCTTTCACTTTACAAAGTTAAGCTCTTTAACCTCTCATGCATGCGTATAATAATTTTCTTGAACTAACATTATAGTGCTTATGTTTTATCTTCTCCTTCTATTTTTCTTAGCTTAGATATTCAGATTGTTATGATTTTTATGTGCAATCCTTTTCTTATAAATGCAATCATAATTTAAAGCGTTTTACCATTTATGTACAAAAGTAGTTTACCATCCATGTATAAAACGATATAATTTTTCAATTTTAATATTAATTATATGGGATAGACGTGCAACGCGTGTGCCCAAGGACTAATACTATATTATAAGTGTGAAGACTTTTAGGTGAAGTTATTTTACTAAAATGCCCATAAAAATTAAATGACTATTTTACCCCTCATTTAAATACAATTGCTTTATTACTTTTGTACCAAAAACCTACCTTCCAATAAATGATAAATTAAGTTGTAAAACAATGAATGAGGTAAATGAGTATAGAAACAGGTGGAATAATTTCCTTACAACAGCCACTTAGCAGCCTATTCAATGCCTTATAATTGCTTTTCATCTTCTTTTCAACTTCCACAGGTAAATTTTTAATAACTTACAGACTGTCAAAATATTGAACCATTGACGTTCTCTTCGGGAAGCTTTAATATCCAATTTTCTTCAACTTCTTCTTCTTCAATAGTACTCCCTCCCGTCCAAAATGGTCCAAAATAAGTGATTTTTTCAAATTTAAAGAATAAATTAATTATTTTTTCCCTACATTGTCCTTGGAGTAAATAATGTTGGAATATGTGTTTATGTGAGATAGTAAAGGTTAATATGGTTAATTCTATTATTAATTAATGCTAAAAGGTAAATTTCTTAATCCGTGTAAAAACATCCAAAAAATCACTTATTTTGGACGGGAGGGAGTATTCATCTACTGATATTCAATGTGATGCGCATTTATGCGTCCGTGTCATGAAATTATTGATTTTGCTCATGCATGAACTCTTTTAACCATCTAAGTAAGCAATTATGTTTGCCATAGTTTCAATTTTGCAATTCTTGCAACGCATAGGCCTGCTCCATTATGATGTGTTAACAACTATTTTTTCTTGACAATCTAGATCTGGCACATGGAAATTGAAGGATGTATATTTATTGCTTTTGTAGGTTTTGTTGGAAAAAAATACTACACTACTACCTCTTTTTCTGTGTGTATACATTTATTTTTATTTCTCTAGTAGTTTTATTCTAGGAAGATTTTTTAAAATTACAATTTTCTGAGGTGGCTATTTCTGCTTCATATTTGTTAAATTATCTTTAGATATTCTAAAATAACAAAAGCTTCAATATATAATTATTTATAAATTTTGTGAGAATAGTATTCGAATCTATGTTGGAAATTAGTCTTTTATATATGTTAAAGGAAATATAAATTGTTGTAGTGATTTGGTAATGATAGCCTGTGCAAATTCTTAATGTGTTTAACATTTGAATAACTTTAATTTGTATTTAATTTTATCTTTCTATATTATATAAATTTAGGTTGGTTAATTACTCAATACCATTTGACAACCGTATTTATCTTCCTCAACTCCACATGTTTAGAAGATGGCAAATAATGTTTCATTAAAATTTCGTGTTACTCATCACACTAGTGTATAGTTTAATACAATAAAATTATTTTTAAAATTTTTTATTGATTGACATGGGATACACGTACAACGCACGTATCCAAAAACTAGTTGTATCAAATACTCGTCGGATAGTCAAGGTATACATGAACTGAAACGTTTACCACTGTTATAAAAAAGAAAAAGAAAAAGAAAAATCTCCTATTTCACATGCAAACGGTCTTTCGACTTTCGCACAAAGGAGAAAAAGCAAGGAATTGAGTTCAATCAATCATTTTCAGTATTCCTCACCTTTAATTTTGTTTTTCTCTCTTTATAGTGTTGCTAACATGCCTTGCACAAAGAATGACAAGCATATGATGTTTTGACAATAGAGAAGCAAATCACATGGTGCACTAATCAATTTTATGGATGGTATTATCTTAGAGGGATTTCTTCTATTTATGGAAAGTCTTTTTTCAGATGATCTTTGAGTTTGTTTAAGTTGGAAATGAAATAGAATCCTCCAATAATTCATAAATGAACGAATTTTTGGCTACTTGCATTTCAATTCAAGCCAGACTTATCTCTCTTTTCCTTGGAAAACTAAGTTTTGGACCATTATAAAATTATGATCTACAAAAAAGAAACAATCTGAATTTAGGTGTGAAATCTCCTATAAAAGCAAAAGGATTGGAAGCCTTTTTTCTTCTTGTGGAAATAGGAGTTACTTAATTAGTAGTGGTATTATTGTAATACCTAATCAGTTAGTTAGCTAAATGTGTCATTAGTTGGACCTATAAATAGAGGTAGTTATTACACAGTGTAATTAACTAACTCATTTCTTCTTCTTCTCAGATAATATCAAAGTTCACTTCTTTCTTCTTCATTCCTCTCTTCTCTCATTCTTCGATCTAGGGTTGAGATCCAATTCAACTGTAGATTAATATGGTATCAGTGCGGTTAAGCCACGATTGTGAGCTGAAATTGCAGATCCAGTGACTAAATCAATCAATTGAGAAGAACCTCTGTTTTTTCTTCAACAATGGCGAACACAAATCTCGATCACAATCATGCATTGTATTTGCATCCCTCAGACACAATAGGAGCTCCGATTGTGTCAATTCAGCTGACCGGATCAGACAATTACTCGATTTGGAGCCGTGCAATAAGAATCCAACTGTTAGGTAAGAACAAGTTAGGGTTAATTGATGGTACACTGAAGAGAGAAGATGTCGGAGCGAATCTAGGTCATCAATGGGATATATGTAATGCAATAGTTTTGGGATGGATTATGAGTTATGAGATGGATTATGAGTTCTGTGTCGAAGGAATTAGTGACAGGAGTAGTGTCACACCTCCTTTTTCACTACACCGCAAGGGCGTAAAGGAGTTTTTCCAATTAAAGGACAATCGGAACGGGATTTAATTATTAATTATTTAGAGTCGCCACTTGGGAGATTAATGGTGTCCCAAGTCACCGGTTTAATCCCGAACCGAGGAAAGATATGACTCTGTATTACAGTCCGCGAATCAGAAATCCGGATAAGGAATTCTGTTAACCCGGGAGAAGGTATTAGGCATTCCCGAATTCCGTAGTTCTAGCACGGTCGCTTAACTGTTGTATTTGATTTTATCTGATTTTAATACATGCTAGATTATGTGCCTTTTATTTGTATACCGCTTTTATCATTATTTTAAAAGAATTGCAACGTCGTGAAAACGCATCTCGAACCACGTCGCAATCAATGCACCCGTGGTTGTTAACACATTTCGACTTCGTTGAGATTTGAATTTGGGTCGCATCAATGCGCACCCGAGTTTAAGAAGATAATTCTATTAAAATCGTGCCTAAAGAGTCTAACGCATTATTATTTTGGGGAAGGCCGTGAAATTCGCTAAACGGCCCGTCCCGAATTTCTAAATATAATTTTAGCTTTTACTGAGGGCCCCGCAATTTTGTATTTCATTCGGCGAGGCTCATCTCATTTTATTTTAAGGGCAAACTAAAAGCAACTACCATTATCTATTTAATTTCGTCTCTAAAATGAAGGGAAAAATCCTAATTTATTGATGTTATATAGGAAAAGCCCCACCTATCCTTTGGCTAGTACCAGTCCGAGTTTCATATAAACTTCAGGCCCAAAAGCCCAAGTCACGTGACACAGTCTGCATCAACTGGTCTGCATTCGTAGAAGGGGTCATGGGATCGATGCCCTAACCAGACCTGAAGTTTCTCCAATTATTGCCAACATCTATAATACACGAATGAGAACTTTGGCCCAGGTCCAAACCAACCAATATTTATGGCAAGACTTGGGCCTTTAATCCAAGAAGCAAAGCCCAGAACTGGAAAATCTAACAGACACTCTATTCTATCAGTTGTTATATGGAATAGTATACAATTATTCCAATTATCAGGACATGAACTGTTTGAATTTCTAATTTGCCTGCTTCAGCTATTTTCACTTACTGGATTTTCATGGAATGCACAAATAATATTAAAATGAACACAGACCAGAATATCACTAATATCAAGCACTGATTATTTTGATTTGGTTTTATCTAACGCTACAATACTCAAGTGATTCATGCAAAGTTACTTACCTAACAGATTAAATATTCATTCATCAACACAACTTTACTCTAAATCCCAGAACCCATTCCAAACCCAAATTACATTCAATTTGAATATCCAGACTAACAAACTAATGATGTTAACTAGCTCACGCGTTTTGATTATCAGTATAACATTCATTGCAGTTTGAGACAGTTCATGTTAATACATTTCATCCATCAGTCCAACTAGGCATAATGAATACAAACCAAAGCAAAACTAAATGATAATAATCATCTACTGGCTCTTTTTACTAAACCAATTGAACATATAAACTTCAGATAGCAAATATAGGGCCAATTTTATTTCAACATCTCAATTTCCAAGTTGTACCAATACAATGCTCGAGTGTGTACCTGAGAATGGAGTTCCAACAGAAGAATGAAGAGGGTTAGCTTCACCGAAGAGCTATTTAGCACAGCAAACAACAGATTCAACAGCAGTGACTGGAGACTCAAGCTCAAAGTGATCAATAGATGTTGATAGAAAACACGCAAAGCAGTAACCACGAAGAAAAGTAAATTTTGCTCCAGAAAACACTCAGCCAAACCAACTTGATTTTTGAAATACTCAGCTAACAACCAACACTTGCATTCAAATCCAAACTCAACCAAAATCTAACTCAACTGGACCCAAAACTAGTCGAAATCAGTAGGTGCAATTAACAGACCTTGAACTACTGGAAATAAAAATGAAAATTTCAATAGAATAGTAAACTATATTTTTTTTTTTGTTTTTCTATTGGATTTCTATTGTTTTTGGTTTTTCTGTATAAGACCGAGATCTAGAATGAGGGATTGGAAATTTCTGATTGAGAACTCAAAGTTTAGAGTCTATGTGAGGCTGTTTTTTTTTTTTTGGATTTTTTCTTTGGAAAGAAAGGAAGACTTCCCCCCGCCCCCCCTAAAGGCAAGAAGTGTGCCTTTTATAGGCACCAAATGAAACTACCAGATGTTAGTTTTCTTTTTTGGTCCCTCCGGTTATTTCAACTTACTACACTACTTATCAAAATAATTCATTTCGACCCCCCACCTAGAACCTTCTAGGAAATTCCCCTCAATTGAAAATCCTTATACTATTCTGAGATTATACAAGTTGTTTCAGTTACAGACCGACTCATTAATCCTAATAAAGATTAACTACAACCTAATCTCTTACTAATGAACTACTACTAAAATTAAAGAAAATTAGTAACTTCTAGGGATCTTAACAAACCTAAAACTCAAAAGCACTAAAGCGATTAGGCACCATTATATGAACTAAAACATGAATCAAATTGATTTTAACTGAGTAACATTAATAACTAAAGAGTTGGCAAGAGTTCGAAATCAAAATTAAGATCAAAAAGAAATTAGACCAAATGCAAACATGCATTGATCATATGCAAAACAACAAAATTAAGTAACAATCAAAAAGAAAAGAAAAAATAAACTCACTAACAGAATCCGGCCAACCTTCACAGACAAGTTCGAGCAGCTCTAGTGGGAATTGGATGCGATTACCTATGAATTTATTCATGGGGAAGGCTTAATGACCATGTAATATCAACTTGGTAGCTTTTCCAAGAATTTAGGTTTTCCGGCCAATTTCAACTCCAAATTCGAGATGCCTGGCGATGATTCGAAGAAAACTGATTGAGGATTTGTGCAGAGGGTAGTAAAGAGAACCTATGGTGTGATTTTGGGTTAATTTAGGACAAGTGATGTCATGGCCGGAAAATTCAAAGGGATATTCGACAAACTCCGGCTAGATTCGAG
Source organism: Nicotiana glauca (assembly GCA_026770625.1). Classification (NCBI taxonomy): domain Eukaryota; kingdom Viridiplantae; phylum Streptophyta; class Magnoliopsida; order Solanales; family Solanaceae; genus Nicotiana; species Nicotiana glauca. The sequence continues at coordinate 161,783 of MU758370.1, forward strand.
AGGAAACAATGGCAGGAATGGGAAGAGGGGAACGAGGTGAACTGGTCGTGTGAATTTGAGGGCCGTTGGCATAGGTGGCATTCACCGCTGGCGGCGGCTCCGACGGTGTTACAGGCTTTAGTACGAGGAGGATAATGTTGGTCTTAGGGTTACTGAAGATATTTGGACAATTTTATTTAATATAGAGATAGAGCCTGGACCGTTGGATCAGGAAAATGGAGGGCTCAGATTTAACGACGTGAAACGGCGTCGTTTGGACATTAAGAGGCTGGACCGGGCAGGGGACATTGGGCTGGGTTGGTGTGGGCGGGTAAATGACTTGGGCCAGGCGAAAATAATGCAAAAATGGCCCAAATTTACTTTTCAATTAAGGCCACATTTTTTAATTGTTTTTCTTTTTATTTCTTTTTTTCTAAATTTTCCTTGTAATTTTCTTCTTTTATTTTTCAATGTTTTCATTTGTGTTTATTTTTTCTGATTTTATAAAAATGTAAAAATTAAAACAAAGACCTAATATAATTCAAAGTTAAACTTTTTAACTCCTAAAATTATTTTAAAAACTATTCCGTAACGAATTCACAATTAAAACAATTAAAATGCAAAAGTGAACTATTTTTGTTATTTTCTTCATTTTTGTTCTAACAATTTTAACTACTAATTGGCACTAAAATATGAAATTAAACCTAAATGCCAATGTATTTTTGTATTTTCCATATGAATTAAAATGCAACAATTACCAAAAATGCCACAAAATTCATAAATAATTATAAAATACTAAAAAAATTATTTTGTTTGAAATTTTGGGAATTATTGCTTAGGGCAAAAATCACATGCTCACAGCTGCCCCTCTTTGCCCGGAAACACGAAGAGTTTTCGTACAAAGACAAGTGAGCGGAAACGAGCGATTTTTGACCGTTCACATATTTCGTGTGAAGCATTTTGAAAGAGTTGACCGCACCCTGCTTCAGAGGTTGTCTACATATCCTGGGCTAAACAGGAATCAGGTCAGTATAGTTCGGGAATGTTTGGTAGCTGGGACTACCAGGAGCTGTGATCTCGTTGCTGTTGCTGCTGCTATTGCTTGCTGACCTCCTTATTACACCATGGTAAAACAAAAGAAACTAACCTAAGTTATGATCTATGAGCTACAAAATATCCTATCTATGTCTTCAAACTTTCTCTTGTTTTGCCTTGAACTTGTATCTTGTATTCTTCCGATGGGATTCTTGTTGTTGCTTTGGGGATGTTTTGCCATTCCTCTTGATGATGCTTGATTGCTGCAATTTGAAATACGTGCCTCTATTCTCCAGGCGGGCTCCTGGTTGCTGACGCTTGAGAAGTATTCCCTTGTTCTCCAGGTGGGCTCCTGATGGCGATGCTTGAAAAGTATTCCCTTGTTCTCCAGGTGGGTTCCTGATGGCGATGCTTGAAAAGTATTTCCTTGTTCTCCAAGGTGGGCTCCTGATTGCGATGCTTGAAAAGCATTCCCTTGTTCTCCAGGTGAGCTCCTGACTGCGATGTTTGGAAAGCATTCCCTTGTTCTCCAGGTGGGCTCCTGACTGCAACAAAATAGACATCCAAAGAAAATTCTTCTGACCCAGTTTGGTGGCTGGGCACATCAATTATTAAAAAGCTAAAATTTGAATTTGTACTTCCCTTGTTCTCCAGGTGGGCGCCTGACTGCGGAACTTGAAACGTATTCCCTTGTTCTCCAGGTGGGCTCCTGATTGCTGAATTTGAAAAGTATCCCCTTGTTCTCCAGGCGGGCTCCGGATTGCTGAACTTGAAATGTATTTCCTTATTTTCCAGGTGGGCTCCTGATCGTGACAAAACAGATAAAACAAAGAAAATTTTCTGCCCTAGTTTGATAACTGGGCGCATTATGTTACCAAATATTAAACTTGAAAGATAAAATTTGCATTATACTTCCCTTATTTTCCAGGTGGGTGCCTGACTGCTAAAACTTTGAAATGTATTCCCTTGTTCTCCAGGTGGTCTCCTGATGGCGAAACTTGAAAAGTATTCCCTTGTTCTCCAGGTGGGTTCCTGATTGCTGAAATTTGAAAAGTATTCCCTTGTTTTCCAGGTGGGATCCTGATTGCTGAAATTTGAAAAGTATTCTCTTGTTCTCCAGGTGGGCTCCTGATTGCAACAAAACAGACAAAACAAAGAAAATTTTCTGCCCCAGTTTGATGACTGGGCACATGGGTAAGTGTTAAACTGAATTATTTTACCAACTATTATAAGAATTTGAAAGTTAAGTCCTATTATTCAGGGAGGTCTTGACAACTCCTAACACTTACGAATCTAAGTTATCTCTTCTAAAGGTATTACTTTCACTGTATTTGTTATCAAAAGGTCTTAAAGTACTCCTCATTATCCAGGAGGGTCCTGACAACTTCTATTAAAAGGCGGTTCTAACCTAAGATATATCTATTGCAAGTACGACTTCCACCACATCTTGTTATCTAAACAAATTTTAAAACTATATCCCATTATCCAGGAGGGTCCTGAGAGCTCTTAATTGAAACCTATCTTAAGCAAACAAACTTATATTCCTTTGGGGTACATTTATGCTAAGTTATGCTTCTCATGATTGTTTTGAAATTTAAACTAAGTCCCATTTTCCAGGAAGGTCCTGAGAATTTCCAGTCATACCTGCTTGGGTCCTGCATTTTCTTACGGATGGTTTCTCCGAGGCAAACGAAACTTCTGCCCCTGTTTCAATCAAAGAAAAATCTTGTCAGTTTAAAATGTGGTTAGCTGCTGGCATTCTTGTTGGGTATATTCTTTCTTCCTGCTTTGCTCCAACTTGTTTCCCTGGACTTGCTTTGAAATGCCTCGACTTCCTGACTGACTTTCAACCCTCTGACTTTGATGACCCAAATATTCTATCCCGTATTGCTGTTTTGTGTTTCTGACCCTTCTTGTGAAACTTTGCTTCTCCCTTACAGTTATTTGATTATCCCACTGATGGGATTTCCATTGGTCCTTCATGCCTTACTTTCTTTTGATATGTTCTGACCCTGTTGTGCCGTACAACTGGGAAGCTGGTAGTTAGCCTTGACATCCTTCTTTTGTTTTTTGAACAGAACTGATACTGAAACATCTTATAGACAGACTTCAAGAGAATGAAATGCAATGACCTCGAAGGTTAAGGATAGAAAGACTCTGAAAACGAATGATTTGTAATGAAGAGAAAAGGATAGTACTTATCTGAGTGGAAAGGCCGGTACCATTGATCGTGCCATGCATTTTGGATTAACCAGCCTAGTCTATCCAACCGATCAACTTTCAATTGCCACATTTGCTGTTCCAGACTTTCACCAAAAACCCAAACTTTGCTCGTATTGCCATGTTTTGAGCAGCTTTCAACCACAGACTTGTTTCATTTGCCCATCTGAAAACTCACATTCGCCTTACGGTGCCCGTAAGGGTTTTCACCAATAAGACTCTCTCATTTTAATTTCTCTCAGCTCACGTTGCCTTATGGTGCCCGTGAGGGTTTTCACCAATAAGACTCTCTCATTTTTTATTTCTCTCATCTCCCGTCGCCTTACGGTGCCCGTGAGGGTTTTCACCAATAAAACTCTCTCATTTTCATCATTTTCCATTCTCTCCTGATATCAGAGTGTTGCCCCCAACATGAATCACTTTACTTGCTCGTATTAGCATTTCTTGAAGATTGATCGGAAGGTCTTTCTTTGGACTGTAATGTGGCTTTTGGATGGGGTTTAGAAAGAAGGGTATAGAGGCTCAAAATAATTCAACATGGGTTCAAAATTATAACTTTCGGAATCAGATTTTTCACAACGACCGCAACTTCTGCCCTAGTTCCTTTCTTGGGGACTTTTGGACTTTTATTTTGTTGTGACTGAACCTCAGAGAGAGGCTGCCTACGTACCCTTTCGGGATCAAGTCAAACGTAGTTCAGGTCATAAAATTACTTCGTTGTTGCGATCTTTCCTTTTTCCATTTTCCCTTTCTTTTCATTCTTTTCTTTTCCTTCTCTTTTCTTTTCTCTTTTTTTCTTTTTTTTTCTTTTCTTTTCTTTCTTTTTCTTTTCTCTTTTCCTTTTCTTTTCTTTTCTTTTCTCTTTTTTTTTTCACTGTTTTCTCTTGTTTTCTCCATTTACTTTCCCTGCTCGGGTCTTCGAGTTTTGTTATTAATTCCGAAAGAGGGATACGAAAGAAAATAGAATAAGGCTCAAAGGGATAACAAAGGATAAAGTATTTGGATAGCAGAAAAAAATGCCTTCGTCATTTCAATCTCAAAACATGCCAAATACAATTACGTACATAAAGATAAAGAAATCATACATAGTATCGCTTGACTGCATCAGAGTTAATAGCCATTTCTACACATTTTCCTTCCACGTCTGTTAGATACAATGCACCATTGGACAACACTCGTGTTACAACAAATGGCCCCTTCCAGTTGGGGGCGAACTTTCCTTTTGCCTCAGCCCAGTGAGGTAGGATACACCTCAACACCAATTGCCCCACTTCAAACTTCCGCGGACGCACTTTCTTGTTATATGCCCTTGCCATTCTCTGTTGGTATAACTGTCCATGACATACTGCTACCAATCTCTTTTCATCAATCAGGCTCAATTGTTCTAAACGGGCTTTGACCCATTCATCATCGTCAATTTCTGCTTCGGCAATAATCCGAAGGGATGGTATTTCAACCTCTGCAGGTATCACCGCCTCTGTACCATATACCAGTGAATAAGGAGTTACCCCTACTGAAGTGCGAACAATAGTGCGATAGCCTAACAGAGCAAAAGGTAACTTCTCATGCCATTGCCTGGATCCTTCCACCATTTCCGAAGTATCTTCTTGATGTTCTTGTTAGCTGCCTCGACCGCTCCATTTGCCTTAGGACGATATGGGGTGGAATTGCGGTGCGTGATCTTAAACTGCTGACACGTTTCCGCCATCAGATGGTTGTTGAGATTGGCACCATTGTCTGTGATAATCACCTTCGGGATTCCGAATCGACAAATGATATTTGAATGCACAAAATCGACCATTGCCTTCTTGGTCACCGATTTGAAAGTTTTCTCTTCAACCCACTTAGTGAAGTAATCAATGGCTACTAGAATAAACCTGTGCCCATTAGATGCCGCTGGCTCGATTGGTCCAATGACATCCATCCTCCAAGCAACGAAGGGCCATGGTGCCGACATTGTATGCAACTCAGATGGTGGAGAATGGATCAAATCTCCGTGTACCTAGCATTGATGATACTTGCGCACGAAACTGATACAATCCCATTCCATAGTAAGCCAATAATAACCTGCTCGGAGAATCTTCTTTGCCAATACATATCCACTCATATGAGGTCCACAAATTCCCGCATGTACCTCGGTCATGATAGTTGCAGCCTGTTTAGCATCCATGCACCTCAATAAATCAAGATCTGGAGTTCTTTTGTACAACACTCCTCCACTGAAGAAAAATCCACTTGCCAAACGTCTAATGGCTCTCTTTTGATCCCCTGTGGCATGTGCCGGATATACTCCCATTCTAAGGTATTCTTTGATATCATGAAACCATGGTTCACCATCAAGCTCTTCTTCCACCATATTACAATAGGCATGCTGATCTCGGACCTGAATCTATAACGGGTCCACATAAGCCTTATCTGGATGATGCAACATCGACGCCAAAGTAGCCAAAGCGTATGCAACTTCATTATAAATCCTTGGGATATGCCTGAAGTCTATCGACTGAAATCGTTGACAAAGTTTGTGCAAACACTGTCGATACGGTATGAGCTTCAAGTCTCATGTCTCCCATTCTCCCTGAATCTGATGCACTAGAAGATCCGAGTCGCCCATGACCAAGATCTCCTGGACACCCATGTCTATAGCCAACCTCAAACCCAAGATACATGCTTCGTATTCAGCCATGTTATTGGTTCAGTAGAAGCGAAGTTGAGCTGTAACAGGGTAATGCTGCCCTATATCAGAAATAAGTACTGCTCCTATCCCAACGCCTTTGGTATTGGTAGCCCCATCAAAGAACAACTTCCACCCCGGTTTTTCATCTTGTTCTGATTCCTCGATATGCATTATCTCCTCATCAGGGAAATATGTTTTCAAAGGTTCATATTCATCCTCAACTGGGTTCTCGGCTAAATGGCCAGCCACTGCTTGTGCTTTCATTGCAGTACGGGTCACGTAGACAATATCAAATTTCGTGAGCAAGATTTGCCACTTCGCGAGCCTCCCTGTGGACATGGGCTTCTGAAAAATGTACTTTAATGGATCCAACCGCGAGATGAGATAAGTGGTATATGATGACAAGTAATGTTTCAATTTCTGCGCTACCCAGGTCAACGCGCAACACGTCCTCTCAATCTGAGTGTACTTTACCTCGTAAGATGTGAACTTCTTGCTGAGGTAGTAAATCGCCTGCTCTTTCTTTCCTGTCACGTCATGCTGCCCCAGTACACAACCAAAAGAGTTATCCAAAACTGTCAGATAGAGAATCAAGGGTTTTCCCGGCTCTGGCGGAACTAACACAGGTGGACTGGCCAAATACTCCTTAATTTTGTCAAATGCTTCCTGACACTCATCTGTCCATCTGAGCGCAGCATCTTTCTTTAGCAGCTTAAAGATAGGCTCGCAAGTCGTTGTAAGCTGGGCAATAAACCTGCTGATGTAATTCAACCTGCCGAGCAAACTCATCACCTCTTTCTTGCTTCTTGGCGGTGGTAACTCCTGAATGGCTTTGATTTTGGATGGGTCTAACTCAATACCGCGTCGACTTACCACGAACCCCAACAACTTCCCTGACGGAACTCCAAATGCACACTTCTCCGGATTAAGTTTGAGGTTGTACCTACGGAGTCTCTGGAAAAACTTCCTCAGGTCTTTGACATGATCACACTGCTTTCTCGACTTTATAATCACGTCATCTACATAGACTTCGATTTCCCGATGTATCATATCATGGAACATGGTGGTCATTTCCCTCATATATGTTGCCCCTGCATTCTTCAACCTAAATGGCATAACCCTATAACAATACGTTCCCCAAGACGTGATGAATGCCGTCTTTTCCCCATCTTCCTCATCCATCAAAATCTGGTGATAACCCGCATAACAATCCACGAAGGAACCAATCTCATGTTTGGCACAGTTGTCAATCAATATATGGATATTTGGCAGTGGTAAGTTGTCTTTTGGACTCGCCTTATTGAGATCACGGTAATCAACGCACACTCTGGTCTTCCCATTCTTCTTTGGTACAGGCACAACATTAGCTAACCATGTGGGATACCGGGTAACCCGGAGGACCTTTGCATCAAACTGTTTGGTAACCACTTCTTTGATCTTCACACTGATATCTATTTTACATTTCCTTAGCTTCTGCTTGACTGGAGGGCATGCGGTGTCAGTGGGCAATTTGTGGACCACCAAGTCAGTTCTTAAACCCGGCATATCGTCATATGACCATGCGAAAACATCTTTGTACTCAAGCAATGCTTTGATTATTTCATCCCTGAGCGGAGCTTCCAAATGGACACTTATTTTTGTTTCCCGTACATTCTCCTGATCCCCTAAATTGATTGCCTCTGTGTCATTCAGATTAGGTTTGGGTTTTCCTCAAATTGACTTAATTCTTTACTGATTTCTTCAAAGGCTTCCTCATCATCATATTCTACCTCGTCATCACACTCAATTTCTTGTATTATTATTTCGGAGTTAGATTGGTAATCAAGACTAGGCCGAAGACTCCGCATGCATGACACAT
>MU758373.1:20044-32081 GCA_026770625.1 Nicotiana glauca
CAAATCACCGGAAATCACATCCGAGCCCTATAACTCATAAGTCAACGTCCAGTTGACTTTTCCAACTTAAGCTTTCCTTAAAGAGACTAAGTGTCTCATTTCTTATCAAAATCAATCCAAATCAACTCTAACACAGCACATATCGATAACGAAATATGAAGAAACAATCAACGAGAAAAATGGGGCAGTAACGCAGGAGACGACGGGTCGGGTCGTCACAGACATTCACCTCGGTCTTGTTTGGATGAGGCCTTCTCAACCTTGAAGTTGTATGCGATTGAACAGCCCCCGCAAATAAAGCTTTTCATGGGGGGCTCTAGGCCGATTCAGGGGCAGCCGATTCAGTGGCAACCACTCCGGGAGCAGCCATCTCGAGAACAACCACTTCATGAATGGCCTCTTCGGTATCTGTGGCCAGGTGGGAAGATTAATAGGCATTCTGTTGAGTAACTGACTTGGAGTTTTAGCCATTACTATATGAGAAAGTTTGAAAATATAAAGAAAAAGTATGAAGGTTTGAAGGAGTAAGTTTGAAGGCTAAAGAGAAGAGTATGAAGATTTGAAGGTAGGATGAAGATCTGAGAACAATTATGATGATTTGAAGAACAAAGATGAAGATATGAAGGTTTGAAAAAGTTGGTAATAGCTATAAAATTTGAAGGTGGAAGCTTGATTCGAAAGTCGAAAAAGAGCAAAAGGTAGAAGCTTTTATAGGGGAAGTATGCGATGCTTCGCATTTGGAGGCAACCAGCTAAGGGTTGACACATGTTCAAAGTCAGAACGACACGACCGCTTGGACGTTTTGACTTCTTTGCATCTCGGTTGTAACGTACGAAGGAAGGAACTGGGGAATATCTATCATTTCTCATCATTTCAGCAAATCAACTCTCTAAGAAATGAGGGGACTATCTGTATACGGGTAAAACCGGGTCTAATGTGCACCCCAATTTCTCGATTGGGCAAACAAAGTAAAGACATGGCAATGTGGAATCAAAATAGATGATGGGAACTTCTTGTACTAAGGCCCAAACCGAATGTTTGTCACCGGACCCGATAAAACAACACCCTCCGAACTCGGTATGAGCGCTGTGACCTGGAAAGCACTACAAAAACAGTTGCACACGACTAACGAAAGGTCGTGATATCCACACCCAATCGGATATCACGACGCGAATCTCGCCCTATGTTGTTATCATATCAGTAATTGATATACAAGGGGAATTTTTAGCTTTTTTAGAATTGTACTAAGAGTAAAACTCCTCTACTATATAAAAGGGACGTTTCTTATTCAATAAACACTGTAACACACACATTAAGGCAATATAAACTTGTTTTATCTGCTTCTAAGTTGTGCGAAAGTCCTTATTTTTGCTCATAGTTCTTCATATATAGTTGGCTTCAAATCGAGGGCAAAACGATTGTTAAGCTCAGATCCGAGACCACACTTAACATCACAACTGGTTTGGTTATTTATTTTATCTCTAATTCGCTTATCTAACGTTATTGATCACTTGCATTGAATCCATCCACATATCCTTCGAACCGCGTATAAATTCAATTGTATCTATTTTAAGGGTAAACTATTATATCATTTGTTAGAATAAAACTCATATATGTACTTGATCTTAGTACGTTCATGTCCATACAAATAAAAACTTCAAACCGGTATTTTGTTTTGTTAAGTTTGTTATACTATTATTGGTAGAACATATAGTTTACCCCTTACCTTGAAGTCGAATCCTTATGACACACTCTTTTAATACGGGCAACCTTTTACACACGTAATATTTCAAAAGTGTATCTAAAATACACTACTGTTGCTCACCTGGCATCACGTGATTTACACCCAATAAAAGGGAATGAGCATTAACTTTTTTTTTATGTATGGAGATATAAAGCGATGCCACGTGTCCAGTTCTTTTCATTTTCTTATTTTTTTTTATCTATCTTCTTTTTTCATCAATCTTCGAAGTCAACCATATCTAAGAGCAACAAATCTACACGTCTCAAGACCTCCAATCACTACAAGACAAGAACGATGGACTCGGTCGACCTCGATAGAGTCACCCACAGGTGTAGACACATAAACAGGAACACCCAATGAATCACTAGGCATGACCAAGCACAGTGCAAAATAAGATAAAACATATGAATACGTAGACCCTGGATCAAATAGTAGTGAAGCATCTCGATCACAAACCAGAACCGTACCTGTAATGATTGCATCTAAAGCCTCAGCCTCGGGCCTAGCCTGAAGAGCATAACAATGGGGCTGGGGCCCACCACCCTGAACCATATCCCTAGGTCGATCTGCTGCTGGCTGGCTTCTACCCCTAGCGATCTGAGCTCCACCTCTAGGATCTCTACCTCCACCTCTAGCACCTCTACCCCCGCCTCTAGCTGGCTGGGCTGGCTGTGGAGCACCTGGTGTCTGAACCATGGCACGAGAACCCTGGTGCTGAGAACTACTCGTTGCTCGAGGGCAAAATCTGGCAATATGTCCCGTGTCACCACAAGTGTAACAAGCCCTTGACTGCTGAGTCTGCTGACCCTATCGACCTGAATGACCTCCACGGAAACTCTAAAGTGGCGGTGCACTGAATGGCTGCTGATCAGAATAGTGTGCTTGAGAACCACGGCCACTTGATGCACCATGAGAAACCTGGAGAGCTGACTGAAAGGGCCTAGGAGGATGGCCTCTACCATAGAATCTCTACCTCCAGATGAGGTACCACTAAATCTGCTGGAAACATGGGGCCTCTTGTCTCCCCCATGACCACCCCCATGCGATAGTACCATCTCAATCCTCCGGGCCACATTGGCCACCTCCTAAAAAGTGATATCACTCCCCGCCTCTCTAGCCATCCGGAGACGAATCGGCTGAATGAGTCCATCAATAAACCGTCTCACTGTCTCCCTCTCAATGGGGAGTATAATAAGGGCATGGCGGGCTAAGTCAATGAACCTGGTCTTATACTGGGTGACCGTCATGGAACCCTGCTGGAGGCACTCAAACTGCCTCCGATAAGCCTCTCTCTCTTTGAGTAACGGGAAGAAACTTCTCCAGAAATAGCTGTGTGAACTGTTCCCATGTCACGGCTGGAGATCCTGCTGGTCTAGCTAAACAAAAATCCCTCCAGCAAGTCTTGGCGGATGCAGACATCCGGAATATAACAAACTCGACCCCATTGGTGTCAATGATCCCCATGTTCCGAAGAACCTCATGACAACTATCCAGGTAATCCTGGGGATCCTCAGTAGATGCACCGCTAAAAGTAGATATGAAAAGCTTGTTGAACCTATCCACCCTCCACAAAGCATCTGCGTACATAGCCGCTCCATTGCCGATCTGAGCAACCACCCTCGGCTGAACTGCCATAGCTGGCTGAACAACTGGAACCTGAATCTGGGGAGCTACCTGCTCTGGAGTGCGTGTAGCAGGAGTCTGATCTCCTCCTCCAGCCTGAGAAGTGGTTAGTGCTACAGGAAGCAATCCTGCTCGGGTGACACTCTCCATGAGGCCTACCAATCGGACCAGAGCGTCCTAAAGAACTATGGTAGCAATAAACCCCTCTAGCACCTGAGCTAGGCCCACCTGAACTGTTGGGGCCGGAACATCCTCCTCAAAATCAACCTTAGACTCCGCCGCTGGTGCTGCTACTCGGGGTTGAGCTCTGCCCCTACCTCGGCCTCTGGCACGACCTCGTCCTCGCCCTCTGCCCCTAGTGGGAGCCGCCTGGGACTCGAACTGCTGATCGGTAGATGAGGAAGTGCATGTTCTCGCCATCTGTGGAAGAACATAGTAGAATTTCAATTAACATTGAGAAACCAAACCGCACGACAAGAAAGAACAAATGTGAAACCTTTCCTAACTCAGTAGCCACTAGGGGATAAATATAGACGTCTCCGTACCGATCCCTCAGACTCTACCAAGATTGTCCGTGAGTTGTGAGAACTATGTAACCTAGAGCTCTGATACCAACTTGTCACGAACCGAATTTCCCACCTTCGGTGTGACGACCCAATTCCCGACCCCGCCCGTGATGGCGCCTCTCGTCAAGATGAGGCCAGCCAACTGACCCAACTCATCTTTTCAAAGATAGTTAAACATAAATAAACAGCTTAAATATGACTTAATAGCATTAATTAGCGGAAATACAACTCAATACAGTCCTAATCGGGGTGTCACAAGTCATGAGCATCTATCAGAATGAAAATCCACTACAAGGTCTAAAATATACAAAACCGGAATAATGAGCAACAGAGAGAAACATAGTGCTGCGAACACTAACAGTCACCTTCTTAACTCATATAACTCTGCCTCTGATCGGCCAAAACCCGCTACCGGGTGAATAGATACCTGCATCTACACACGAGGTGCAGGGAGTAAAGTGAGTACTCCAACTCAGTAAGTAATAAAGGTAAATAGCAACTGAGCAGTAAGAAATCACGTAAAGCAAACCATCATGCTGTATTGAAGTAGGGTACAATCCTTTGAGAAAACAGTGAAGCTGTGAAATCTTTGGAAACATCTTGGCTCAGTTTAATCTCTTTTGAAAATGATCTTTTCAACAGTTACGAAATGATTTCAAAATAGTTAGTGCCGATAAGCACATAAAATCCGCCCCTCGGTCACAAGTACCACAGTATAACAGGTAAAAAGGCAAGTAAATATACAAGATGAGCACATAAAAGTTCGCCCCTCGGGGAATATCTCAAAACAGTACCAGCCCCTCGGGCTCACTCTCAGAAACACTCTCCACCCCTCGGGCTCTCTCTATCTCAGATCATTCTCAGAACAATATCATATAGTAACCGCTGCGGCGTGCAGCCCGATCCATATCTCGCTGCGGCGTGCAGCCCGATCCATACATCGTCGACGGTGCTTACTGGGGGTGTGCAAACTCCGGGAGGGGCCCCTTACTACCCAAGCGCAATATCAAGCCACCTCGTGGCATCATCACTCAGCATCGGCCTCATCATCACTCGGCACTCGGCCTCACATCACTCGGCACTTGGCCTCACATCACTCAAGCCACCTCGTGGCACAAGAGCATTTAATGAAAGTATGAGACTGAGCAAAATCTAATCTAATTATGTACATAATTCACAAATTTTCTAACCAATTTTTTGAGTTAGAACTAGTTCCTTTTAGGTGATATTTATCATCCCTAATTCTAAACTGTTCCTTTCAAATTGATCTCTACCTAGAACTTTTGTGAATATTTTAGCTATTTTTTTTGTGAGTAGCACAAAAATCCACAGTGATCAAACTTTTTTCATAGTTGCCCCTCAAAAAATGATGCCTGACATCTATGTGCTTAGTTCTCTTGTGATGAACTGGGTTCTTGGTCATACTTATTGCACTAGTGTTATCACAAAATATGGGGATACAACCTACATCAAATCCATTAATTGTTGTTTGATCCACAACAATTGAGCACAACATGAGGCAGCAGCAACATACTCAGCTTAAGCAGTAGATAAGGCCACATAATTTTGCTTTTTGGTGGCCCAAGAGATAAGACATGAGCTAGGAAAGTGTGCCATACCTGAGGTGCTCTTTCTATCCACAAGAAAACTTGCATAATCAGCATCAACATATCTCAATAAGTTGAAATTCCTACCTTTTGGATACCATAGACAAAGGTCAGTGGTGCCTTTTAGGTACCTCAAGATCCCCTTGACAGCAGTCAAGTGAGACTCCTTTGGATTTGCCTAAAATCTAGCACAAAGACCTACACTGAAAATAATATCAGGTCTTCTAGTAATAAGATGTAACAAAGAACCAATCATTCACCTACACAACTTCGGATCAACAGATGAACCAGATTTATCTACATCCAACTTTGTAGCTGTTGCTATAGGATTATCAATTTCTTTGGAATCTTCCATTTTAAAACTTTTAAGAAACTCTTTCACATACTTCTGCTAATGGATCATAGTTCCATTTGAATTTTTTTTAATATGTAAGCCTAAAAAGAAATTAATCTCACCCATCATACTCATTTTAAATTCACTCCCCATTAGTTTAGCAAAATCTTTACTTAACTTATCAGTAGTTGCTCCAAAGATTATGTCATCAACATATATCTGAACTACCAAGAGATCATTACTTTTTTTTCAAGAATAAAGTATTGTCAATTTTACCTCTCTTGTATTCATGCTCAAGCAAGAATTATGATAATCTTTCATACCATGCTCTTGGAGCCTGCTGGAGCCCATAAAGTGTCTTTCATGCTTGTACACATGATCAGGACATTCCTTGATTTCAAAGCTAGGAGGTTGTTTGAAAAACACTTCTTCCTTTAGATAGCCATTGAGGAAAGCAATCTTGACATCCATATGATGATGTAGAGTGAATTTCATGTGAGGAGAAAAGGCTATAAGAAGTCTGATTACTTCCAATCTTGCAACTGGATCAAAGGTCTCATCATAGTATATGCCCTCCTCTTGACTATATCCTTGAACCACCAATCTTGCTGTGTTCCTTGTAAATGTTCCATCTTCATCAAGTTTATTTCTGAAGACCCATTTTGTGCCAATTACTGATCTGTCCTTGGGTCTTGGTACCAGATGCCAAAATTGACTTTTCTCAAATTGGTTGAGTTCATCTCACATTGCATTCACCCAGTCTGCATCTTGCAAAGCCTCAGCAACATTTTTAGGTTCAATAAGAGATAAAAAAGCAGCAAAAGCACAAAGATTCTTCAAAGAAGATTTGGTTTTGATTCTAGAGGTTGGATTAGTAATTATCTTCTCAACGGGATGATAACTTTGATACTTGTAGGGTTTCACAACCAGCTGGTTTCCCTTAGATGTTCCTTCAATGTTTTGTTGCTAAGGAATAGGTTCATGGACAGGTTCCCTCAAGGTTTGAGGATCAGTTCCTCTTTGTTCAATCCCCCCCTTTCAAGTTGCCCTGGTGGAAGGACCTGTTCCGTCACCTGTTCCTTTCTTTGGTGCAGCTTCAGTCTGGGATATGGTTTCATTTGAGTTTCTTACCAACCCAATTGCTTCATCTTTATGTTCCTGCCTCTCTGAAAGAATGTTAGTTTCATCAAAAACCACATATACACTTTCTTCTACACACATGGTTCATTTATTATAAATCTTATAAGCTTTACTATGTGAAGAATATCCCAAGAATACTCCCTTATTACTTGTGGGATCAAACTTATCGAGGGAGTCTTTACCATTATTGTGCATAAAGCACTTGCATTCAAATGCCCTAAGATGGGATATATTTGGCCTTCTCCTTTTAAGTAACTCATAGGGAGTCTTCTCAACAAGAGGTTTGGTCATGCACCTATTTATGATGTAGCATACAGTGTTCACAGCTTTTGCCCAGAAGCTATAGGGCAGTTTATTAGAAAGAAGCATCGTCCTAGCTATTTTTCTAGTGTCCTATTCTTTTTTTCAACTACTCCATTTTGTTGTGGAGTCCTAGGAGCAGAAACATTATGATCTATCCCATTCTCATCACAAAATTCAGCAAATTTAGTATTTTCAAATTCAGTACCATGATCAGACCTAATTGATGCAAGTTGATTATCTAGTTGTTTCTGAGTTTTTCTAACAAAAAAATTGAACATGTCAAATGCTTCATCTTTAGATGTTAGAAATAGTGTCCAAGTGAATCTAGAGTAATCATCAACAAGCACCATAACATATCTCTTACCACCTCTGCTCAATGTTCTCATTGGCCCACAAAGATCCATATGTACCGGTTCCATCGTTCTGGTGGTGCTTACCATTTTCTTTATTTTGAAAGAGGTTCTTACCTATTTCCCTCTTGCACAAGCCTCACAAACTTCATATTCCTTGAACTTAATGTTAGGCAGTCCTATCACCAAGTCCTTGGAGACTAGTTTGTTGAGTTGACTTAGACTGGCATGCCCAAGTCTTTTGTGCCAAAGGAGGGGATCATTATCCAACACACTCAAACAAGTGAGTTCATTATCTGAGAGTATGGACAGATCTACAATATATATATGTTGTACACTCTTTTTCCCTGCAAAACTATCTTTTTAGTGATAAGATTAATCATAAAGCGTTTTGTAGAGGTGAATGCAACCATGTTACCTCTATCACACAATTGTGATACACTTATTAGCTTGTACTTCAGTTCATCTATCAAGTAGACATTCTCAATAGAGTGAGAGTCAGTCTTACCTACCTTGCCAACCCCAATGATCTCACATTTCTTCCCATTTTCGAAGGAGACGTTACCTATTTTAAGGTACTCAAGTGAAAGGAACTGGTTCTTGCTTCCTGTTATATGCTTTCAGCAGCCACTATCCAAGTACCATATTTTCCTGCTCCCCTTCACTTGGACCTGCAAAAGGAAATCAGGGGTTAGTCTTAGGAAACCAAACTAGTTTGGGTCCCTTTCTATAGACAAAAGTGTGAATCAAATTCTTTTTAGCCCAACTTGGTAACCTTTTTTTCCCTTGAACAAATTCTTTGTTCTTTTGACTTGACTTTTCTTTTGCAGTGCATTCACTTTTATAGTGACTTGTTTTACCACAACGTGTGCAATTTTTATTCTCAGGAAGTGTAATGTACTTGCTTTTGGGATCCCACTTAGGTTCAGGATTCCCAAAGCCAAGTCCTCTCCTGTTGCTACTATGGTGTTGTTGTAGCCATGAAAGTGCATTGGAGGACCTGTTCTATTTATAAGTTGTGTCTAGCTCATGATTGACTTTGCTTAGATCCTCCTTTAGGCTTCTTAGCGGCTCATCTATTTTGTACAACTAATCTTTCATTTTTCCTACATTTTCTTCTAAAGTGAGTTGTGTGTGATCAATAGTCTTTTTACCTATTCCTAATTTCAGTTTTAGATTTTCAGATCTAAGTTCTAGGATAGTTGTGTCATGTTCATGATCCTGGTTCTTCAACAAATCATTTTCACTTTCAGTTTCACTAGCCCTAAGTTCCAGGTGTTTACACTTAGCTATTAAAATGACACACTCAATTGAAAGTTGCTCCTTTTCATTATTTACATCCTTAGACTCATCAATTAGCTCTAGGAGCAACTCAGATAACCTTTCCTTAGACAAGAATTTAATCTTGTCTTTAAGATGAGAAACACTTACCTCGGCTTCTTAGGTACTTCTTGAAGCCTTTGGTGATCATAGCCATTTCATCATCTTCCAGATCAGAACCTTCAGTGATTTTGAGAGCTAGACTCCTTTCCTTCTTAGATACATCCATCTTCATGGTCTGTCTTCTAAGTTCATAGGCAGTAATATTTCCAATTAATTCATCCAGTGGAAGAGTGGCAATATTCATTGATTCCTGATAGCAGTGATTTTACTCTCCCAAGTGATAGGCAAAACTCTAGTCAATATCTTTTCGACCATTTCTTCTTCAGGAATAATCCTTCCAAAATATTTTAGCTCATTTGTTAGTCTACTAAACCTTGTGTACATTTCTTGAATGGTTTCTCCTTTCTTCATAGCAAAACTCTCATATTGAGAGTACAATAGAGTTCCTCTGAATCTCTTCACCTGAGGTGTTCCTTCATGAGCCACTTGCAGTGTGTCCAAAATTTTCTTAGCAGTGGTACAACCTTGGATTCTTCTGTACTCATCTGGACCACTTCCTCAAGTCCTCATCAGTGCAATCAACTCTTGTCTTTGGCACATCTACTCCTTCAGCATTTTTTTGCAAGGTAGCTAGTAGACCATCGGTGACAATGTCCCATAGCTCATAGTCCTCTCTTATAATATGATCTCTCATCATGTTTTTTTCACCAAGAGTAGTACTGGCCATTAAAGAGTGGTGGCCAAGCAGTGGATTGCCCTTCTCATTTTCCAAGTGGTGCACTCATGTTGATATTCTTCTCAGGTTAAGCCTCTTTAAGGATAATCCGCTCTGATACCAATTAATATTTTATACTTTAATGCCACACAAGAGGGTGGTGATTTGTGTGGTGTCCAATTTTTCAGGTGCACAGATTATAGAAAAATCTGATTCTTCTAGGTGTTCCTTATACTACTGTTGCAAAAATAGTAAATGCAAAAAATAAAGAACACAAGTATTGTAAGTGGAAAACACCTGGCTCAAAAGGTGAAGAAACCAAGACATACTACTCAGTAGGATTTTTTCCAACATTTCACTAAATCACTGAGCCAAAATAACATTTACAAAACTCTTTGTAAACCTAAGGATTACCTCTAATCCCATTGTGGCAGCCGACCTCTAATTGTTGCGACAACTTCAAGTTAACTCTAACTTGAATACTCAGAGTACCTAATACAATTGCTTCTAGATAAAGCTTAAAGGTACAATTTGAAAACACCTACTACAATGAAACTAGAATAAAAGACAGACACTTGGAACTGGTTCTTCTATCTGGTTCATGTAGCTTCAGGTTCGCACACTTGAATCACACAAGAATTGCTTGCAAAATGCCTTGCTATTTTGCTCTCAACTCACGTTTAACTTCAGCTATTGTGCATACCTGTAAAGTGAGAACATCCTGACATATATAAAGTTAGTAGAATATGAAATAACTAGAGTTCCAATGCTATACTCTTCCTTGTTGGAAGAGTTCTAGTTATCCAACTTCTAATCCTTCCCTTATCTTGGATAAAGTTCTCTTCAAATAAGAAGTCCTTCTCCTTATCATTTAGGCAACCTTTTCGATCAGGAGATGTCAGTTATAACAACTTAAGCTTATCTCCTTCACATGCATCCCTTATGCTCGAATCTGCCCGTATTTGTGTGCACTGTGTATGGACCTGGTTCATGCTTGAGTTCCTTCGTTAATCATTAAAACAAACTTTACTTGGGCCAACAACAGAGTTTAACAAGTAGAGTAGTAGTTTTAGGGAGATTTATATCCAAATCTTCAGAAACATACTTTAAATTCTATTCAATATTGAAAAAGAAAAATCAATTTGAATGGAGTGACAAATGTCAACAAGCTTTGAAGGGTTTAAAGTTGTACTTGTCAAAACTGACCGGGTTAGCAAAACCAAGGGATGGAGAAAGATTACTTGTCTATCTAGTTGTATCAGAGGTGGCAGTAAGCGCGGTGCTGGTTCATGAAGAAAAAGGTAAGAAACATCAAATTTATTATGTTAGAAAATCCTTATTAGATGTCGAGACACGGTATCCTCATTTAAAGAAACTTGCATAAGCATTAATAATGGTTTTAAGAAAATTACGACCTTATTTTCAATGTCATCCTATTTCTATTGTAATTGCTTTCCCGTTAAGAAATATACTGTACAAGTAAGAGTTATCAGGGAGATTAGCTTAATGGGTCATAGAGCTTAGTGAATATGATATTACCTATCAGCCTAGAATTGCTATAAAATCTCAGGTGTTAGCAAATTTTGTAGTAGATTTTAGCTCGAACCTACTTCCTGAAGCCGAAAAAGAGGTACGAGTATTTACTGGGTCTAATCTAAGGACTTGGACCATATATACTGATGGGTCCTCCAATATAAAAGGAGCAAGTTTGGGTATTATTTTAATTTCACCTTCGGGAGAGATTATAAGAAAAACAATAAAGTGTTATCTAATTACTAATAATGAGGTAGAGTATGAAGTTGTAATTGCAGGTTTGGAATTCGCAAGAGAACTAGGGATTGAACAAGCCAAAATCAAAAGAGACTCATAACTGGTAGTAAATCAAATTCAAGGGAATTACGTGGCAAGAGAGACCTGAATGCACTAATACCTGGAAAAGGTACGAGAGTTACTAAGGCAATTCCATAATTGAAAAGTTGTCCAAATACGTAGGGAAGAAAACGTAGAAACTTATGCGTTAAAAAATCTGGGGTCCATGTCTGATTTGTCAAACGGAGAAAATAGGATTGTGGTGTATTTGTTTCATTCCTCCCTTGATCAAACCGAAAATGAGGTAAATTTCAATAATTTAACTTGGGTTGGAGAAACGAATTTATGAAGTATTTGCAGTATGATATTTTACCTAAGGATAAGAAGAAATCCCAATTGCTGAGAACGAAACCTGCTCAATATTTCCTAATAGAAAGTAATTTGTATCGCAAAATATTTGGGG
>MU758373.1:33495-53125 GCA_026770625.1 Nicotiana glauca
TGATGCGAGAAGTGCATGAAGGACATTGTGGTAATTATGCCGGAGATGTCACGACCTAAATCCATCAAAGGTCGTGATGGCGCCTAACACGCTGTCAGGCAAGCCAATAATAAGTGATTAACTTAATTACTCATTTTAGTATTCTTGAAATCATAATTTTCTTCAATTAATTAGTAAGAGGTAGAATTTATAGAGTAATGATAATATTTTCCCAACTACAATACTCCATAACCCATAATCATCCCCAAAACCCGGTGTTAGAAGTGCATGAGCATCAACTAGGAAACATAGTAAAATGCAACATCTATTTGGAATACAATTAGACAGGAGAGTGTAAATAGCTTTGATGGAGACTCTGTGTGTTGCGGGCTCGTAACATGCAGCTTACCTAAGTCCCCACAATAACCATGCCTCTGCGCCCACAAGACTACTAGACGTGTATGTACCTGCACAAAATGTGCAACAAGTGTAGTACGAGTACGTAAATCAATGCGTACCCAGTAAGTATCTAGTCTAACCTTGAAGAAGTTGTGATGAGGGGTCGACTCTGACACTTACTATGGGCTAACAATAAAATACCGATATTATAATTAAGCATGGGTCGTAATAAACATCTCAAAAATCAATAACAAGAAGTAAGTAAATAATTCTTTTATTGGTAGCAAATTTTTAATTTTATTTTTTGTCATTTAACAAATTATATCTCAAGCCAATGATGCAATATCAATTATTATTAGTTCCAAAGATTTATTATGCGCAAATCATGCCGAGGTTGTACGGCCCGTTCCAACATAAAATATTTAAATTGTGCACTACCGAGGGTCGAACGGCATGAACCATAGATGCATCTATTAACCTACTGAGGCGAACAGCCCGCTCCCATGAGAGTAGCAAAAATTTACCCCGCTCGCGGAATGTACTTGCGACGCGGTTGAACATAGATTTCTCAAGTTATTATAATATTCCTCAATTCTTTTAAAAAAAATACGAAATTCAAATGAAAACTTTTAAATCTCAAAATCCTCAATCTCAACTCTTTTCAAGGCAATTAATAAGAATAATTAAATAATGGTATCAACAAAGCATGGTGTAAACCTAAAACTACCCGGATATAAGCGTAATTAGTAGCTACGTACGGACTCTCGTCACCTCTTGCATACGTAGCCCCCACAAATAGGAGAACATATTAAATCAATTTGCCTATGGAGTTCATTCCCTCTTACAAGTTTAGAAAACCAATGCTTGACGGTCCAAAACTACGCAACCAATGTGAAAACCAATCAAAACATGTTTTAATACCCATAATTAATCAATTTAAACAATTTCCAACTCCACACGAGAAGTCGATAAAATCAACTCTCGGGCCCACGTGCCCGGATTTCGAAAATTTTCGAAGATAACCATTACCCATAACATTAGGAGTTCAAATATATGATTTATTTTCAATTCCATGTCCGATTTTGTGGTCAAAATCCAAAAATACAAATTTCAAGGTTTTCTACCAAAAATCCCAATTTCTACAAATTTCCATGCTTAAATCCGTATATAAATCATGTATTTAACTCACAATGTGAAGAAAGCACTTACCCCATTATAGTTGATGAAGATGGCACTCCAAAAGTGCTCCAAACTCGGCTACCATGGATGAAATAAAGTGAAGTTTGGCCAAACGAGCCAAACCCTCGTTTTAAAGAAGCACACTGCCCAGCCTGACCTTTACACCTGCAGCTCTACACCTGCATAAAATCCATCATAGGTGCGGCTTTAACTCAACCCAGCAGCCTCCACTTTTGCGGCCTAAATAGCGCTTCTGCGTTTTCGCTTCTACGATCTCCCCTCCGCATCTGCTGCTTCGCAAGTGCGGGCATTCTCTCGCACCTGCACTCTTGCCCAGCTTGCCAAGAATCGCTTATTCGATCCTCCTTTTATGGCTCCGCACCTGCGGCCAAAACCTTGCAGGTGCGGTTACACCAGATGACAGCAACTCCAGCATTCCTCCAAGCCCAAACTCGATCAGTTTACCATCCGGAATCCACTCGAGGACCTCAGGACCTCAACCAGTTATACCAACACGTCCCAAAACACATTACAAACTTAGTCGAGCCTTCAAATCACATCAAACAATGTCAAAACCATGAATCACACCCCAATTCGAGCTTAATGAACTTTAGAACTTCAAACTTCTACATTGGATGTCGAAGCCTATCAAATCATCTCCGATTAACCTCAAATTTTGCATGCAAGTCACATTTTACATTACAGGCCTACTCCAACTTCCGGAATCGGAATCCGACCCCAATATTAAAAAGTCCACTCCTGGTCAAACTTTCCAAAAACCTTCAAATTTCCAACTTTCACCAAATGACCTCGAAATGACCTACGGACCTCCAAATCCATATCCGGACATACTCCTAAGACCAGAATTACCATAAAGTGCTATTCCTAGACTCGAAATTCCAAACTTACATCGATAACATTGAAATGAACTTCAACCCATATTTATGAAATCCTTTTAAAATGTTAACTTTCCATAATAGACGCCGAAACGTACCTGGATCATCCAAAACATTAGTCAATTCCTCCAACTTTAGCTTCCAAAATTAGAATTTTCTTTCCAAATCCACTTCGAACTTCCCGAATTAAATTCCGACCACCCGTATAAGTCATAATACATGAAGCGAAGCTACTGAAGGCCTCAAACCATTGAACGACGCGCTTGATCTCAAAACGAGCGATCGGGTCATTACATTCTCTCCCACTTAAACATACGTTCGTCCTCGAACATACTAAGTATTGCTACAGAGTTTTCCAAAATCACTGTTTAACACCTTGTGTACCTACCCGTGCCACCACAAACCAATTGAGTACATTGGCTCAAGCCAGTCTGAAGATCCTTATTTTTATTTAGTCAAATAAGCCTTAGAGCCAAATTCCAACATCCGAAATTCTCCTCCAGGTCTGTTTCCAACATAAGAACATTGTATCAATCACTACACACTGTACCAAACATGACTGTATACCTTTACTGAATTCACTTCATGCACCGCGTAACTCATATGCCTAAGGCAATCTTCCTTAAGCACAACAACTTAATTTTCCACTGACCCGAAGCCCGTAGTATACCTCATAAGAAATATAAGCCTTGTTCGAACTCTCGCAATACCTCCACGATGGAAGAGATGTGTAGAAACTCATAACCACCCGCCAAATCACAAATTAGGGAGTCTCTCCTCCTTGATAAAACTATTACCTCCTTCTGAGTTGAATAACATTATTTGTTCTTCAATATGCCTTATAAAAATTCGATCGCACTAATCATAGGTTCAATAAGCTCGTCTCACCAAGTACAAGTCATTCTGGCAATAAGCCACCACAAGCACTATCTAAGATCTCATATGACGCCATCAATGCGCCAATAAGCCACAACTTGAATATGACACATAAGGAAGAACAAGCTATGGAAAAGAACTATCCAGCCCACGTAACGACTAACACAACCGATAATATATTATGAACCTTCCTCAAAAAAATGAGAAACAAGACACACAAGAATAGATATGAGGAACTATACTCAACATCACACTGTTGCGGTGTGCAATCCGATCCACACACGATACTGTTGCGGCGTGCAACCCGATATAACCAAGTTACCTGTGGCGGCATGCCACTCAATCCAAACAACGTACTCGTGGTGGCGTGCCACACGATCCACACATAATAATCTATAAGGAAATACTTATTGTGATGGAGTGCTCATACCTGCAAAATACCTGAATGTCGACCACAAGCAAGCCATGTGCATATTACCATCTCTGGGGAGACAGATAGCACCCTACGCTATGATAAGTGGGAATTTTGACTACTTATTAGTGTCTTTTAGCTTTCATTTTAGTCCAAAAGTGTTTAATTGTATTCCCAAAAACTAATGAAATATGCTCAATTTCAGGAGTATTAGAAAATGATCCACTAAGATGAAATCCAACCACGCGACTGCTAACCTGCTCATAGGGATAACATACCTGTAGAAATCACTCCCGACATCTTCTAGTGCTGCTATACGGGGTACAATCACTACGACATCAATAACCCATCCTGAGTCCGAGCTTACTCTCCAGCTGCACAAGTCCATTCACCCCTCGTGTACATCAATTAAATGTGCGGCAACATCCTCCCAATTCAAAGTTATGTTGTATCCTTCTTTATTTAAGCAGCTCCTTCCCCTTATATCAAATCTCCTACCGCATAATAGCCCATACATCAAATTGATCCGTAGGCCCAAACCACCAATCACTAAAATTCCCAAATCACTCCAAACTCTACCACTTTGGCGAAACTCACCCCTTTAGTCGACTACTCGACCTTGGCCTCTTATAATCGGCCTTCTAGAAATTGTAGCCACCGCCTAACACTTCCCACATGTCTTTCTCATCCTTTGCTGCTCAGTTGTTGCCTTAATAAAATCTATCTTCATAGCACTTATACCTACCATTGCTACTAACTTTAAACCTTTCCGAAGATCATCTTTCTCGAGCTGTCGACATTAGAAACACCGATTCAATCCTAAACTACCGCACCCTGCGATATCTAACAGCCACATTTTCAATATTATTTAACAATAACTTGCCCCAAAGGCGAATTGTAGAAGGTCATAACACCGGCGAGCTTAGTACGTTCAATAAGGACAATGACACCTTATCATAGAAAAAGAACTCTACCACGCTCACAAATACCAAGTCCCGTTACCCCATCAACCCAAACCTGAACACTCTCAGCCTGATTTCCTTTTCCTAGCTGGGAATAAAATACCGAATCTCTAGATCGTGCACTGAGTAAACTTCCCATCAAGTCATTCACCACCCCACCAAGTAGGTAAATGTCCTACCATCATATCAATACTGTGGAACAATAGTTCATAAGCATCATGGCAACTTCTGTCTAGCCTCAAAGCCTTTAGAAGTACCGCTACTGAGCTGAAACAATAAAATATTTTTCCATAAAGCGATGATAATAATCCGATAAGCTATACCGGGAGAAACATCCCGTATCACATATGTAGTACCATTACGGTTCTTCAATTTTCGATTTATAACAAGCGGTTCGCGTCACGTAAGATTGAGTAGGAATGAATTAAAGGCATACGCCTCAAAGGATCAAATCGCACGATAAAGAATCAAGAAGGGAAGTACTCCTAACAGTCCTATAGCCTCCCGAGGATAAGTATAGACGTCTCCGTACCGATCCGCGAGACTCTACTAAACTTGCTCATGACTCATAAGACCCTAGGAACCTAGTGCTCCTATACCATGTTGTCACAACCCAAAATCCACTAAGGGTCGCGATGGCGCCGGACACTGCTTTCAGGCAAGCCAACCAAATTACTTGATGAAGTTCTCACTTTTAACAATCTTGAAAACTAAGATTGTCCTTCAATTTTTCATAAATAGAAAGATAACTGCTTCAATTCAAATTAAATAATAAGCAATTAATATAAAATATTTCAAAACCATCCCAGCATTTACTAAGAAGGGAATAAAATACAACAATTGTTTGGAACATAATATTGGACAGAAAATAAATACAGATAACTGAAAGAGACTCTACTGGCTGCGGGTCGCCTCGAGAAGTGTAGCTCACCTAAATCTCCATATCGACCATGCTGCTACCGTCGGTAGGCAACTAGAGTTACATATACCTGTGCAACAAAAATGCACAGAAGTGTAGTATAAGTACGAAAACAACGTGTACTCAATGAGTATCCCGTCTAATCTCGAAGAAGTAGAGACGAGAGGTCGACTTCGACACTTACTACGGGTTCAATAATGTGATGTCAATAAAACATTAAATCGCGGATTTCTATAAACATAATTTTAATCCAATAGAAGGAAAACTAGTAAACAATTATTTCTTTTATAGGAAATTTCTAAAATTTCTTTTCATTATTTATCCAAATATTCTCAAGCCATGAAGAGGCATTAAATACTTTAATAAGTTCAAGGAAGAAATACAAGCATGCGCAAATCATGCAGAGGCGTACGGCCCGCTTCAACCGAAAATAAACTGTCCACTGCCGAGGGTCGAACGGCACGAACCATAGATGTATCTATTTAATCTGCCGAGGCGTTCGACCCGCTCCAAAAATAAACACACAGACAGAAAATCAAGAAATCCACCCAGAGTAATTATCCAATGGAAACAAATCCTCTTTTAACCATTTAAGGAAAACAAAATGAAGTTTTATCTATTTAGAAGTTCATTTACCAATTCGATGTGATTTAAGCAATTCAAGCTATCAATAGGTTCACAAATAATCCAAGTATAGCATGCTTTTGGGTTCTAACTACCCGGACAATAGCATAATATTAGCTACGCACGGACTCTCGTCACCTCGTGCATACGTAGCCCCCACAAATAGGAGCAAATATCCACTTAATTCATCTATGGGGATAATTCCCTCTTACAATGTTAGAAAGGAGACCCACCTCGCTCCGATGATCCATAACCGACATTCCACGCCCTTTCGAAGACTCTAATTGATGCACAACGCTCCAAAACTAGCCAAAAATTACGCAAATCCATTAATATATGCTCAATTATTTATTACAATCTAATTTATAGCAATTCCTAACCCCGATCAAAAAGTTGACGAAAACGCCCTCGGGCCTACATGCCTGGATTTCCAAAATTTTTGAAGAATAAGTTTACCCATAGCTTAACGAACTAAAATATATAATTTTCTCTAAATTTCATACCCAAAATCGCGGTCAAAATCCAAGAATACTAATTTTCTAGGTTTTTCCTCAAACTCCAAATTTTCTACCAATTTACATACTAAAACCCATACAAAATTAATATATTTAACTCAAGATAGGTGAGGTTAGCTTACCTTTTCGATGATGATGAAACAACCTACTTGAAGCTCTCCAAAATTGCCCATACCAAGAGAAAAATGGGTGAAATGAACTCAAACCCCGATTTTAAAACACCCTTCTGCCTCCAGCAATTTCCGCATCTGCGGTCCCGCATCTACGGAAAAGTGACCGCATCTGCAAAAAAATGACCGCATTTGCGGTTCCTTCACTTCCAGCCCAAAATCGCGTCTGCGATTGAAGTGCCGCATCTGCGATCCCGCATTTGCGGTCCAAAAATCGCAGATGCGGTTATAACAGAAGTAGTAGCTCTTCAGGCCTTTCCCAAAATTCTAATTTCGATCCGTTAACCACCTGGAATCCACCCGAGGCCCCAGGGATCCCAACCAATCATACCAACCAGTCCCAAAATACATTATGGACTCACTTGAGGCCTCAAATCACATCAAACAATGCTAAAATCATGAATTGGCCTCCAATCCAAGCTTTATGGACTTTAGAATTTCAAGCTTCTACTTTCGATGTTTAAACCTATCAAATCAAGTCCGATTGATTTCAAACTTTGCAGAAAAGTCATATTGGATATTACGGATCTACTCCAACTTTCAGAATTGGATTCCGATCCCTATATCAAAAAGTTAACTTCCGGTCAAATTTCTCAAAAACCTTCAAATTTCTATCTTTAGCCAAATGACTCCAAAATGACCTACGGACCTCCGAATTCACTTCTGATTGCGCTCCCAACTCCAGAATCACCATGCGGAGCTATTCACAGACTCAGAATCCCAAATGGACATTGATAACACCGAAATGCACTTCAATCCAAACTTATAAAATTTCTTCTAAAATGCTAACTTTTACAATAGGCGCCAAAACACTCTCGGGTTATCCAATACCCAAACCGGGCATACTTCCAAGTCCGAAATCATCATACAAATATGTTGGAACCTTCAGATCCTGATTCCGAGGTCGTTTACTCAAAAATCTCGTCCAAGTTAATTCTTACAATTTTATGCTTCCAAAATGAGAATTCTTTTTTCAAATCAACTCCGAACTTTCCGAAATTCAATTCCACGCGTACAAGTCGTAATACTTGAAATGAAGCTGCTCATGGCCTCAGACTGCTGAACGACACGCTAGGGCCCAAAATGACCGGTCGGGTCGTTACATGTCCCTTTCTTTTTGTTTCTTTTTCTGTTTTTCTTTCTGTTCTTTTATATCTAGTTAGTTTGTTTATTTTTATTAGTTCAATTTAAAAATAGATTACTTAAGTTAATTGCATGATTTGGGATTAATATTTTTGTTTGATTTTGTGTCCTGGTCGAATTTAATTAATGTGTTCAATAGCATAAATTATCACTAAACTTGTTAAAGTATTTGGTTGATTAATATTTGTTTATGTCAGTATAATTGTTCAGAATTGAAACTTGAGGGGGGGTCTAAAGGAACATGGAAACTTAGGGTATTTAGAATTATAAATTAAGGTAGCTATTTGTATTAAGCAAAACTTAAAGGGACCAATTGGGAAGTTGAAAATAGAGGAACTTCAGATAAAATATCAAAAGCTTCTAGAAGGGACTAAATATTTTTGTTAAAATCAGAATTTAGGTCAAAATACGGACGAAAAGAGGAAATTTTTAGAAGTAAAAGGATTAAAAAAGTTGAGTAAATATCCGGATAGGACAGCTGTACCAAGACTGTCAAAAGATGATGTACCCTCTGACCCTTAGGGAATTTAGGTTAGAATATGCCATTTAGATGCTATATTAGGATACCCTATAAAAAGAAAAGACTCCCTCATTCTGAAGACAGATTGGAGGACCCTAAAAATACTCTAAAGGTTTAGCTACTGTTTCATTAGGAGCTAATTTCTTCTTTTAGCAAAAAAAAAGTTTAAATAATTTCTCTGGAATTTTCTGATTCTCATAAGTTGAAAAATGGTTTAAATTTGAAGATTTCTTTCTGGGGTTTACTGCTGAAAGCTGTTGTTGAGTTCTATTTTCCAGTTGTAATTTTATTTGGGTAGTCAAGCTCTATCTTTCAAGTGTTTTTTAAAAGATTCGGTTGGGATTTTCCACTATTTTTTGTTGGCTATGCTCCAATTAGTAGCTGTATATCAATTCGAAGCTTGTTTCTGGTCTCTATTTGACTGTATTTTTTTAAAAAAGTTTTACCATTGCTGTCCAGGTATTCATCACCCTTCTGTTTATGTGTTCATCTCTAGAATCTTATGAGAACATGTTCATTTTGGAATTGATATTAGTGTGAATCTCTTTTCAGCCATGTCTAAATGTGATTTTGTCTTCCATTACTAATTTGTATACTATGATTGCTTAGTCTAAACCTGATAAAAATACAACGACATGTAGTAATGTGGGTTAAGAGGAAGCTATTATTGTCTTGTGTGTTGGTAGCTTACATGCCTAACCATTATTTGAGCAGGTTGTTAATTGTAAAGTCAAAGGAAAATTAAACTCCCAGATGATATGCAAGCTTGAATGAAAAGATGACCCTTTTGTGCTTATAGCTCTATGTTGTTATAGATAAACTAATTTTAGCACAATCCTTTATTCCTATTTTTGATTCTAGTAAAGATTGTAATCATAAATTTTAGTGTTAAATTCTGGGCTTCCATTAGTTTGGAAACCCGGGTTGTAAATTTGAGAATGTAGATTGTTTACAATTAGATTCTCTGATAAACATGAGGAACTGGATAACATTAAAGACCCATTCTAGTCATAATATTCATGCCATATGATTACTCTAATTACATGATTTGATTATTTTGTGCTTTGAATGCGAGTAGAATTTACAGTAATGATTTTCTTCTGCTTATCATTGAACTTCAAGACATGCCTACTTTTGTTAAAAATGAGAAACAAACTCAGTAAGTCCCAGAATAGAAGCAATTATATGCGCCTATATGTGGATGGACGCAGGCTTGACTTTGTTTGTCCAGTCATTGTGGCCCAACCAGATGCCAGTCATTGTGGCCCAACCAGTCACATGAAGATTGGGCTTTTACCATTTGAACCCAATTTTCTCTCATTCATTTCTTTATGGCTAATATGATCACCACGTGACTATTTACATTTAGGTATTACAATTAGTTTCTCACTCACCTTTTAATAATTTTATCTTGGTGAAGTTAAGTGATCCCATTCCCCACCCTTGTTCAGTTTCAAAATAGCTAATACGTTTGGAATCATCTGCTACCTACTCAATAGTTTTCAATACCCAAAAATTAAAATTGCTTCGATGATCTAACAAACAAGTATGCGTACCTTACTTGATATTCATATCTGGTCGACAATTTATGTCCCTACGTTCAGGGCCCCAATAATCTCAAACCTCAAGGAAAATAGTTAATTCATATGAACACCCGTAGTTTGCTTTAGGCACGTAATTAAATCATCACAACTATGGGTACGGTTCCCGTGGAGTTGTGATACCTAACTTTAATTTAGTTTTTATAAATAGGAACATTCGTAGTTTGCTTTAATTGAGTAGAAATCTTTTAAAAATAAATTGAGGCTTGCCACTCACAAATCAATTCCCTAATATATGGCCCTCACATTAATATTATAACTAGTGTAGAAAATACTTTGAACATTCGTAGTTTGCCTTAGGTTAGCTTATAATAACATTATCATAGCTATGGGTACGATTCCCGTGACGTAGTTATGATACCTAATTTCCAAATCCGGGGGTACATTTATGTGATCGGGCTACAACTTCTAATAAATTTAATCAATTAAACACATTGTAGATCGTGGGTACGGTT
This sequence comes from Nicotiana glauca, assembly GCA_026770625.1. NCBI lineage: Eukaryota > Viridiplantae > Streptophyta > Magnoliopsida > Solanales > Solanaceae > Nicotiana > Nicotiana glauca. Next base: position 44,146 of record MU758373.1, read on the forward strand.
CCCGTAACATGATTCACAATGTGTATCAAACAAACAAGTGTATGACAATCGTAACTTGTTCCACAATAATTCCATAAAATAATTAACAGCAGTTTTAAAAGTCTAAAAATGCACACTAGGTTTAAAACATGTAGTAAATCAGATAATTAGGCCATTATTAATAGTTTGAGCGATCGTGCTAGAACCACAGAACCTGAAAATACCTAACACCTTCTCCCGGGTTAACAAAATTCCTTATCTAGAATTTCTGCTTCGCAAACTTTTAAATAAAGTCAAATTTCCTCGACTTGGGATTTTAAAATAAATCGGTGACTCTGGACACCAAATAGTCCCGCAAGTGCCACACTGGGTGTTGCCGAATGAAGGGTATTCAAGTGCCATATCCCGCACCGTATTAGGGCGGACAACTTTCAAATCACAAATGTCATGCTCACATTGCTAGAGCAACGGGTATTCTTCACCGGGGCTCCAAGTCAAAATGCATACAAACACTTGAAGGGGTTTGTGGACACTTTTTGGGGAAGTAAATAGACAAACATCTCTTAGGATGCTTTAAGGTTGAAGCTATATTTATTTCCATGTTCTTTTCTTCCGGGCATATGGCAACTCTTAGAGACGAGATTCCAGCATTCAAACACGAACCCAATGAGCCATTACATGAAATATGGGAGAAGTACTGAACTATGGTGAAAAAGTGCCCAAACAATGACATGACAGAGGCTATGATTCAACAAACTTTCTACTGGGGGGTCAATACTACAAATCAATGTGTGGTCAACCAACTTCCCGGTGGAAATTTCATGACAATGCCAAATGCGAAATCTTGTGAGATTTTAGATGAATTGGCAAATACTTCATCGGCATGGCAAATTAGAGAAAATGTTCCCCAAGGTGATCCAAATATGATTCACCTACATAAAGAATTACATGATCATGACCAAGCCATTTCCGAGTTGACTATCACAATGAATCAATTAGCCAAGGCTCAACTTCAACAAGTGCAAAGTCCTAAGAAAGTCAATACAATGGAGGGAGTTAGTATGATGGTGAAAAATAGAAGGAAAAATGGTCCACAAGTGCAAAACTGTGTGGAAAATTACGTGCAAGAAGATAGTGGGTTTGATCAAGATGAATCTTACAATGAACAAGAGGAGGAAGTGCAATAAGTGAAAAACTTCCAAGGGAAAAGAAACAACTCTCAAGGCCCGAATAACCAACAATTGCGACCTCAAGAAAATCAAGGGAATTGGAATTCGAACGACCAAGGCAATTTGAATAGTGGTAATAGTCATAGGAATTGGAATGGTCAAAATAACCAAGGCACTTAGAGTGGCAATAATCAAGGATATTGGGGAGGCAACAACCAGAAGGTGGGGTGGAACAATAATCAAGGCAATCGGGGTTCGGGATTTCAAAGGCCCCCGATGTATCAACAATCGAATCACCCGCCTCCTTATCCTTCCCATGGTCCAAGTTCTTCCAACAATGAGAAGGGACAAATTGAGAATATGTTCAAACAAATGATGGATAAGAATGCTGAATCTGATGCTCAACTAACCTCACACAACACATCAATTCGCAACTTGGAAGTTCAATTAAGGCAAATCTCTCAAGCTTTAAACACTCGTCCTAAGGGGGCAATACCAAGTGACTCGTTGGTGAACCCAAAAGCTGGGAACAACACGGGACATGCCATGACCGTTACTAAAATAAGTGGAAAAGGTGGGGATACACCTACCTCTATTCAAAGGAAACTTATAGATGATGAGCAAAGGGTACAAGAAGATGAGATTCCGATCAATGTGGTGAAAGCAAATGATGAAGTGAGGATTGAAATTGATGACAGTGTGGGGGAGACTCAAGAGGAAGTGAACCCGTTTAGGGAGAACATTGTTGTTATACCGGAACCGGTAGTGTAAAAGGCTAAGGCACCAATGCCTAGGCCTCCCCCTCCATATCCTTAAAGGCTCGCCAAGAAAAATGGCTTCAAAAAGTTCATTGACATGATGAAGAGTCTATCTTTTAATGTGCCATTGGTTGAGGCTTTGGAGAAAATTCCCGGTTATGCAAAGTTCATGAAGGATTTGGTGACAAAGAAGTGGTTGATGAATTGTGAAACTATAAAGATGACTCATCAAGTGAGTGAAATTGTGCATTCAATGGATCCTAAATTGGAAGATCCCGACGCTTTCACAATCCCTTGTACCATTCGAAGTGTTGAGTTTACCAAAGCTTTTTATGATCTTGGGGTAAGTATCAATTTGATGCCCTATAGGGTGTTCAAGACTTTGGGGATTGAGAAACCAAGACCCACATCTATGAGATTACAAATGGTTGATCGTACCATAAAGAGACCGTTAGGAGTTATTGATGACGTGTTGGTTCGTGTTGATAAATTCATTCTTCCGGTGGATATTGTTATTCTTGATTGTGAGGTTGACTAGGAGGTATCGATTATTGTTGGGAGACCTTTCCTTGCTACGGGGAAGGCTCTAGTTGATGTTGAAGCCCGAAGAACTTACCTTATGGGTCGGTGATGAAAAAGTGATTTTCCATGTGTGTAAGTCTATGAGTCAACCCAATAGCAATGAGGTGTGCTCTTTCTTGGACTTAGTGAATGATGTGATTGTGGATGAAACAAGTGTTGTGATGAATGTTGATGATACATTGGAGTTCGTCTTGCTCAACTTGGATGATGAAGAGATGGAGGTTTTTGTGGAATGTGTGAATGCTTTGCAAGGGATGGGGTCGTACACTTATGAGCCTTGCAAATTGTCCTTAGATAATGAAAATAGAACCACTCCTCCAACAAAGGCTTCAATTGATGAGCCTCCCATTTTGGAGTTAAAGCCATTGCCTCCACATCTTCGGTATGAATTTCTTGGCCCTTTTTCTATACTTTACCGGTTATTCTTTCCTCTTGTTTGACTAACGTGTAGGTATATTCTACTTTGGCGGTGATACAAAAGAGGAAGAAAGCTATTGGATGGACATTGGCGGATATTTGGGGAATAAGCCCCGCATTTTGCACACACAAGATTAACTTAGAGAAAGGTGCAAAACCATCTATTAAACATCAAAGGAGACTTAATGAAGCCATACAAGAGGTTATTAAAAAGGAGATCATCAAGTGGTTAGATGTCGGGGTTGTTTACCCCATTTTCGATAGTTTGTGGACTTCTCCGGTTCAATGTGTCCCAAAGAAAGGGGGCATGACGGTGGTCACCAATGAAAAGAATGAGTTGATTCCTACAAGAACAGTGACCGGGTGGAGAGTGTGTATAGACTATCACAAGTTCAACAAAGTCACAAGGAAGGATCATTTGCCACTTTCCTTCCTAGATCAAATGCTTGATAGATTGGTCGGATGTGCTTTCTATTGTTTCCTTGATGGGTACTCCGGCTACAATCAAATTCTTATTGCTCCGGAGGATTAAGAGAAAACTATTTTCACATGTTCTTATGGTACTTTTGCATTCTTATGGATGCCATTTGGGTTGTGCAATGCACCCGTGACTTTTTAAGGTGTATGATGGAAATCTTTACGGACATGGTAGAGGATTATCTTGAAGTCTTCATGGATGACTTTTCGGTGGTCGGGAATTCTTTTGATGATTGTCTGAAAACTTGGATAAAGTGTTGGCAAGATCTGAAGAAACAAACTTGGTTCTCAGTTGGGAGAAATGTCGTTTCATGGTTGAGGAAGGCATTGTCCTTGGCCACAAGATCTCTAAGAATGGCATTGAAGTCGACAAGACAAATATTTAGGTGATTTCTAAACTTCCACCTCGAACTTCAGTCAAAAGATTCTTAGACCACGCGGGATTTTACCGGCGTTTCATCAAGGACGTCTCTAAAGTGGTAAACCCGTTGTGCAAGATTTTGGAGAAAGATGCCAAGTTACATTTCAATGATGATTGTATGAGAGCTTTTGAGTTGCTAAAGCTCAAGTTGACTACTACTCCCATCATCACCGCTCCAAATTGGAGTATCCCTTTTGAGCTCATGTGCGATGCAAGTGATGTAGCGGTAGGGGCTATTTTGGGACAACCCATCAACAAGATTTTTCATCCGATTTATTATGCAAGCAAGACCATGAATAGTGCCCAAGACAACTACACCGTTACGGAAAAAGAGCTCATTACCATTGTGTTTGCTATTGAGAAGTTCTGCCCGTACTTGATAGGTGCAAAAGTGATTGTTCATACGGATCATGTGGCACTTCTTTATCTCATGAGCAAGAAAGATTCCAAAGCCCGGTTAACGAGATGGGTAATTTTGTTGCAAAAGTTTGATATAGACATCCAAGATCAAAAAGGGAATGAAAAACAAGTGGCAGACCACTTATCTCATTTGAAGGAGGAGGGGAGGCTACATGATGGCCTGGAAATCAATGACTTCTTCCCCGATGAGCAACCCTTGGATATTTCAATAAAAGAGGTGCCTTGGTTTGCGGATCTAGCAAATTATCTTGTGAGTGGTATCATTCCAGTTGAGTTCTCTTCAAACCAAAGGAAGAAGCTTAAACGGGATTGTCAAGACTATTATTGGGATGAACCGCACCTTTTTTCGATTTGTATGGATGGAGTGATTCGAAGATGTGTACTGGAGGAGGAACAAGTTGAAATTCTTGGGACTTGTCATTCTTCGCCGTATGGTGGTCACCATGGTGGAGCAAGAACTGCGGCCAAAGTGTTAAGTTGCGATTTCTATTGGCCCACTCTCTACAATGATGCAGATGATCTTGTCAAGCGTTGTGATGAATGTCAAAACGGCCATTGGAATCTCAAAAAAAAAAATGAAATGCCCCTCACCACCATTTTGGAGCTTTACATTTTTGATGTGTGAGGTATTGACTTCATGGGTCCTTTCGTGAGTTCTTGTGGAAACACCTACAGCTTGGTCAGGTTGATTATGTGTCCAAATGGGTTGAGGTTGTTGCTTTGCCCAACAATGAAGCGAGAAGTGTGGTGGCATTTTTGAAGAAGAATATTTTTACAAGATTTGGTACTCTAAGAGCTATCATAAGCGATGGGGGATCACATTTTTGCAACAAATCTTTCAATACCTTACTCACCAAGTATGGTGTCACTCATATAGTCACGACCCCTTATCATCCTCAAGCAAGCGGTCAAGTAGAAGTCTCCAACCGGGAGATAAGGAGTATTTTGTCCAAAATAGTGAATGCTAACCGGACAGATTGGTCCAAGAAACTTGATGATGATTTATGGGCTTATAGAAAACACCGATTGGAATGTCTCCATACCGGTTGGTGTTCGGAAAAACTTGTCATCTTTTGGTGGAACTTGAGCACAAAGCCATGTGGGCTTTAAAGAAGTTGAATCTAGAGTGAGATGTCGCCGCCAACTTAAGGGTGGCACAATTGAATGAGTTGGGTGAGTTTCAGTACCATGTATACACAAGTTCGTCCTTATACATGGAGAAGATGAAGTACCTCCATGAAAAGAACATTCGGAACAAGGAGTTGAAAGAAGGTGATCTTGTGTTGTTGTTCAATTCTCGGTTACAGATGTCTCCGGGAAAGTTAAAATCTAAATGGAGTGGCTTGTTGTTCAATTCTCGGTTACACCTTTGGTGCATTGGACTTGAAAAATAAAAATTATGAGGTGGTTAGAGTCAATTGTCACCGGGTGAAGCACTATTTGGGAAAAGTTGGTGATGGCCACGTCGTGGCAGTTCTTCATTTCAAGTGATGGTAATTTGCATCGTGCCGCTATGTTAAATCATGAGCTTCTTAGGAGGCAACCCATGTTTCTTTTTTTTCTTGTTCTACTTCTTTATATGCTAACTGGTTTATAAGTGTGTTGCATGAATGAGTGTGCTTTACAGGGACGTGCTCAGAAAAATTGGCTAAGTATGAACAAAGTACGAACCGCACAATTTGTACTTCCACAGCAGAAGGGGATCTGCGGTCGCAAAATTCTTGTGCGGACCGCACAATTGGAAGTCAAGAATTGCACACACTTTGAAGTTTCCCTGTTATAGAAATGGACAAAGTGCGGCCGCACAAGGAAATGTGCGGTCCACACCAAAATCTGCGGCCGCTCTAAAAAATGTGTGGACCGCAGATTATCAAAAGGTAAATGTGTAACGGGTAAAGGAGTGCGGACCGCACAAGAAATTGTGCGGCTGCACTCATCTCTTGAACTCTTGCCTAACCCTTTAAGTATAAATAGTGCTCTTCACCCTACTGTTGAGACTTTACACACTCTGAGAAATTAAAACAAAGGCAAACACTCTACATTCAACTGATTCACTCACTTGACACTTAGTTCTTCATCTTTGAACCTTCCTTAACACCTCTTCATCACTGGTATGTTCAATTCATCTTTAAATTTTTTCAATTTTCTTAATTTTGTTCTTAATTAATTTAGTTATTTTTTAGACCAATTGTCAAATTCATAATCATATGGGCTGCAATTGGTATTGGGTAACTTCCTATTTTCTATATGGGGATGGGTATCTGTCACACCTCCTTTTTGTCACACCTACCCCGAAGGATAATGTATAAGGGAGTTTTTCCACTTTAAGTGACATTATTCGAAATAGAATTATTTAATGCTCAGAGTCGCCACTTGGGATAGGTTTTGCTTTTGGTGTCCCAAGTCACCGTTTTATCTTGAAATCCCAAATCGAGGAAGATTCGACTTTCCTTTTGAAGTCTGCGAACCAGAAATTCTGAATAAGGAATTCTGTTAACCCGGGGGAAGGTGTTAGGCACCCCCGAATTCCGTGGTTCTAGCATGGTCGCTTAAACTATTATAATTGGCCTATCATCTGATTTTAATACATGTTTTAGCCTATGGTGCAATTTTAAATTATTTACCGCTTTTAATTAATTTTAAAGGAAGATTGAACGTCGTCTAAAACATATCTTTGGATCACGTCACATGAAATGCACCCGCAATCCGAAACACATTTTATTCAACATTTTAGGATTTAGATTTGGGTCACATGAAATGCAAACCCGAGTTTAGGAAAGTAATTTTTTAATAGCGCACCTAAAGCAATTACGTATTTTCGACTTTGCGAGAGCCATGGAAAATTCGCTAAATGGCGCGCCTCGATTTCTAAGGATAAAACATTAAATGAGGGCCACGCATTTGAGATTTTATTGGGCATGGCTTACCTCAAATTATTCTATTAAAAGGATTTCTAAACTTAGTTTTGAGGGCCATAAACTAACTCTACATAAGTCCTATGATACAACCAAAGAAATATAATCCAGTTAGTGCAAAAGAAACATATTTATGCATTCAAGAAATGTACAGACCAGCAAACAAGTATAGACTCTGCTTGAACAAGTATCTTGATATTGATGAAGTTGTAATAATATCTAAGTGTAGTTTTTGAGCTTGTAGACACGTAAATGAAAGGACAACTGGAATTTCAAGCTTTATGGGATACAAATAACAACAGAGAATGAGCTAAGATGAAGCGATTGTGTTAGCTTGAAATTAACCTCGAATTAACGAGAAAATCGTTGGCTTATAAGGACAGTATAGAAAACAGACTTTAGAGAAATAACTAACATTGAACACGCAGGGTGCTAAACATGGAGGAATACACTTCAAATGATGTTGAGGAGATCGTGTCATTTTACCAGCAAATACATCTCTCAACATGTCAAATACAAGAACAACAACCTAATGAGCATTTAATATCGAATGAAAATCTATAATAAAAGCTAAACCATTAACAGCTTCATACATTACATGATGTGTACCAATTTCAGGTCTATTTTTGCTGATAACAGACAGAATATAATAATAAACTAAAGAATAACAATAAAATAAAAAGCTAAATAACTTGACAGAACACAAGAAACAACAGCTGAAAATGACTAATTCCATGGATTTCAACGCACGCATATCTCTTCCACACAAGCATATTTTATCAAATTTGTAGTCTAAGATTCAAAAGAGGTACCTGGACAGCAAGAACAATAAAATAGAAAATAAGCTTTGAATGTAGAATGAAACAACAACAGCAGAAATTCAGTTAGCTAGAGCGTAAGCCTAGCTCTCCAAAACCAAACAAACTAGTAGCTCCAAAAAAAAAAGGCCAAACAGCTCCAGCAAAATCGACAACCTTTAAAATAATGTCGATAAACTCTGAAAATGAAGCAATCAGTCACAGATTTGAGGAAAACACTGAAATTCCTTTTTTTTTTATTAATCCTGCTTTTTTTTTTTTTTTGAAATTTCCTTATAACTTAGCTATTAAAAGCCATCGATAAGCTAACAGACCTCTTTCTACACCGACTAAGGTAATAGGAGAGTTTGTGTTACAGGATGTTGTTGGGGTGTTGAGCTCACAAAAAGGGGAGGAGGAAAATGAACAAAGCTGCTTGGAGATGGAGGAGAGAAGAGCAGCGGATCTTTGAGTGTGTGCTATCAGCTAAGTGAGATCCTAAAGGAGAGGGGCTTCTCTGGTGTTTTTGAGAAAAAAAATCAAAGAAGATGGAGACCCAGGGTGAGCCGTTTGCTCTCTATTTTTCAGAGAAGGAGAGATCTTCTTTTTGCCAGGTCTCCAAATCTGATGTGTAATGTGTAGGTGTATGTGAGTGTATGTGTTAGTGATATAAGAAGAGGAAGGAGGAGTGATATGTGGTGTTTTCTAATGTGGAGGAGGTCTTTTTTTTTTTTTGTATTTTTTAGGGGAAGGTCTTATGTGGAGAATATTTTTGGGGGGAAGGTCTTATGTGGGGGAATATTTTTTGGAGAAATATTTTTGGGGGGAAAGTCTCACGTGGGAGAAGGTTCTTCCAATTCTTCTTTTTTATTCCCAATTTTCTTTTTATCTATCTTATATAAAATTATAATAATTATAAAATTATAAAAGCTACTTAATCCAAAATTAAAAGAGAAAAAATCAATAAAAAGAAAAGGCGTAAAAATGAAGCATTTTTTGTGATTTTTAATTTTTATAAAACAAGTAACTATCGATTAATCCTAAA
>MU758378.1:0-16798 GCA_026770625.1 Nicotiana glauca
TAAGGTCCATCGGACCTCAATCGTCTACTGAAACTACTGGAGTCCCCACTTTAGATTTCCAGGGTTCATGCCATCAATTCGAAGTTCGTAGTTTTCTGGTTAGGTTCGAACCAAACCAAGCTTGGTTTATTTATGAGGAAGGTCAGGGGAACACCTGGTATGAATTTGGGCTTGGTTGGGGTCGATTGGTTTTCTGCTCGAATCTTCAAATCGATATTCGAGAAGATGCAGGTCGATTCGAGGTTAACAGTTCGTGGATTTGGATTCAGGGTGGTTAAGTGGTCTTAGGGTGTTAAGGTGGAGGTCAGGGGCATCATTGCCGCCGGGTTTACGGCGAGGGGGAAGGGTGGCGGCTAGGGTTCTTGCAGGTTCGTCACTGGGAGAGACGAAGATATGAGAGACGGAGTGAGGGGGGTCTGGTTCGTGGGGCGTGGGGTGTGAGGGTAGCGTTATATAGGGCGTAGGAGATGGGATCCTGGCCGTTGGATCAAGTAAGATTGATGGCCAGGATCTCTCGCCTTAGGACGAACGACGTCGTCTCATTTAAATGAGACTGGTTCGGTCTCAGAGGTGAACGGGTCAAAATAAAACGGGTCACGAGGGGAGCCTGGGACCGTTGGATTAAAGGAGATGAACGGCTCAGATTGAGCACCCTTGAACGGCGTCGTTTGGCTTAATGAATGATTTGAACTGAACCGTTAGATTTGTTTTGATCAACGGTCCTGATGGAGGGCCTGGAAACGACGTCGTTTCGACGTCCTTGAGACCAGCCTCTATGGATTGGGCCAGACGTTGGTTTGGGGCCTGGTTTCTTTGCATTTTTAGCCATTTTTCCACTTTTCTTACTTAGGCAATACTAATTTAAACACACTTTATCAAATTAAAAGAGATGAAAATACACACCTATTAATTAACACATAAATAATTAACGCAAGTTACACATTTTGAATTACTCAACGACAAAAAACGACAATGCATATTTTTGTAATTTCTTTTCTAGCCACTTTATGGTTAAAAAATGCATGCAACACGTATTTTTGTATTTTTAATTAGTTCAAACAAATAAACACACATACAAGATGCTAAAGAAAAATAACGCACAATCCACATAAATCAAATGCGATACCAAAATATTTTATTTTATACTTTTGGGAGTAATTGTCGTGAAAGCAAAAATCACGTGCTCACATTGGGGTAAGCTCGAAGTCTGAGAAATGGAACACATTGTGTACCGGGTCCCAACATGTCACTAATGCTCTGATAATATCTCCCTGAGGCACAATTTCTAGCAAACCGGTAAGCCCTTTCAAATATTTCTTAACTTCATCTCGCCCTTCGCTTCCTAAATTATTCCACCACAGACGTAACTCCAAATGGATCTTGTTCATGATTGAGAAATGTTCATTTTGAGTCATGCTCATCCTGCACATTTATTAAGGTGATTTAATTACTTATTATGACCTAAAAGAAAAAGACACTATATATATTTCTTTCAATTCTAATTTCCAAAATAAAACCCAATTTTCTGATATGGCCTTTCAGCATTTCAAGGAAAAGATTTTAAGATTGTGTTTGCCAATTTATATATATTTTTAATTGACTCAGGGTGGCTGTTCTTGCAAAATGGTCTTCCGTCGTCCCTTTTAAGGACTTTAGGCTTATTTTAAAATAAGAATGGCATCACCCGACTTATTGGATAAAAAATTAAATTTTTTTTTTTTTTTTTTTTCTTTTTTTTTCAAAAGGGGGGGTTGGACCCCTCAAGGGNTCAAGGGTTGCCTACGTATCTCACACGTGATGAGAATCAAAGCAGCGTAGTTCGGGCAAATTAATGAACTATTTTAAAACAAGACTCTTTTTTATTTTTATTTTTTGCATTTCAAAAGCAAATAACAAAACTACTTGCAACATCAATATTCTTTTTCATTTTCATTTTTCATAGCAAGACAAACGATTTTCTTTTTTTTTCTTAAAAAAACAAAATAACGACTCTTTTTTTTATTTTCATTTTCAACAAATAAATAAACAACCTATTTTTCCCAAACTAAATTAAAGATCCTTTTTTTTCTGCTAACAATTTCCAAAAATAAAGACTCTTTTTCTATTTTCCTTTGATTTTAGTAAAAGAAACTATTAAAACAAAACATTTCCATTTTTTAATTTTTTTTTTTGAAATTTCGGCAGAGGTTCGACAGCATTTGGGCATCGATTTTTTCTAAAACTAAACAATTAATTCTTTAAACTGCTATTTCTCTCTTTTCTCTTTTTCTCAATTTCACAAAATTTTTAATGTTCAAAAGCCGGTCAGCATGCGGGCCCGAGACAAATAAATGCAACACGCAAAATGCATCATGGTGGTCGTTTCATTTCCGGTTACCTGTGTTGAGTCCCCTAAGTCATATGCACGTGATGCAAATAAGCGTTCTTACTAGGGATCCGGTATGAAGTCAAGTTATTCTAGGTTCAAATCCTGGGTATGTGTTCTATACTGTGTACCCGAGCGGACAACTCGAGTCGAGGAGGGGGCTACGTACCGGGGACCCGCGGGATCGTCCGGCTTAGTAACTTGTCCGGCCTCTTTCTTATTTCAAGGTATGACACTAACAGAATAGGGAGTCTCAACCAGTAAGCACATCCCCGGAGGTGAGAAGAGAAGGGTTTCGGCAAAGTTTATATACAGTTCAGATAATATCAAAGCGGTAAACATTTAACACATTAAGCATGAAACATGTAGGAAAATTAGATATAACCAAATACAACAATTATTCTAAGCTCGAATTCTTAAACCCTGAACCGAAGTTCTGGGTTTGTTTCACCAGCAGAGTCGCCAGAGCTGTCACGCCTCCTTTCTAATACACCTCGTGAAGGGCGTAAAGGAGTTTTTCCAATTAAAAGACAATCGGAACGGGATTTATTATCATTTATTCAGAGTCGCCACTTGGAAGATTAATGGTGTCCCAAGTCACCGGTTGAATCTCGAACAGAGAAAATTATGACTTTGTTAACAGTCCGCGAACCAGAAATCCGAATAAGGAATTCTGTTAACCCGGGAGAAGGTGTTAGGCATTCCCAGATTCCGTGGTTCTAGCACGGTCGCTCAACTGTTGTATTTAATTTTTTATCTGATTTCAATACATGTTCTATTTTTATGTACCTTTTTTGTTAATAACCCGCTTTTATTATATTTTTTTAAAGAATTGCAACATTCTGAAAATATATCTCGAACCACGCCGCACCAGTGCGCCCGTGGCTTTTGACACATTTCGACTTCGTTGAGATTTGAATTTGGGTCACATAAATGTGCACCCGTATTTAGGAAGGTAATATTATTAACATGCGCACCTAAAGCAACTACGCCTTTATTATCTTTGGGAAGACCGTGAAATTTGCTAAACGGTCCTCCCAATTTCTAAATATATTCTTATATAGTTGTTATTGAGGGCCCCGCATTTTATGTGTTTATTTGGCGAGGCTCGTCTCATTTTTATTAAAGGTAAACCTAAAAGCAACTATAATTTTTTATTTTTATTTGTCTCTAATAATAAAGAGAAAAGGACCTAATTAATTTTGTTATTGGACTAATTCAATGTAAGCAATAATTCCGCACCAAGGTTCAACCAATGGGCTCCGAGATGAACCCAATAAAGGAAAATTACACAGGTCTATACCGACACACTGGTCAGTCAAAAGCTTTGGCCCAGGCCCAATTGAAGAAGTGATCAATAACTGGACCTGGGCCTGCATCATGTGAGATGAAACTCAACCCATTGGCAGTAGGGTGTTGAGCCTTTCACCAAACAAAATTCTAACTCAAAAATCAATAATATGCTGAATTTGTTTCAAAGTACTCCAAATACATTTAAATAATTTGCAACATGATAAGCACTAATCAGATTATTAATGGCGAAGATGAATTAAAAGCATAAATTGATGTCATGTAATTTTATATAATGTGTATGAATCAGTTAATGGATTAACTATCACATTTACAGCCAAATAATAGCATTTATCATCCTAGTTGCTGGTGAACTATAGACTAATACTAATTCATCTTTTAAAACATAAATTGTAAGAGAAACTAATATACTGAATTGTCAACTCACACTATCAATTAACAAAGTCTTATAAAGTATAACAGGAAGTTCTGGAATTATTACATACACTTAACTTGCTTAAACATCAACAGGCTCTACTTAATTTCAAACAAAAGATACAAACGAAAATCACACAAGCTACACAAAAACAACTATTAAATGATGGATCCATATGTCTATAGCACAGAACAATTAACAACCACCAATTGAAAATAGTTAAACCTTATTACAGTCCAATTTCAGTTCAATGATAATTTAAATAATTATACAATCAGCATGCTACAATACTCAGTTATTCTACTCAAATTATAGTAAAATTCACTCATCTCAAAACTGAAATAATAAGAACAGCATTATCATCATGAATCCAAGTTAAATCACTTCTATTTCAACTTTTGAATCAAGCATACAACCAGAAATTTAGAACCGGTACCTGAAAATTGAAATTTAGCAATAGGAAAGGACGATTAGCAGCAGTTTGAACAGCTGTAAACAAACAGCAACTCACAGCAACACCAAGGATGGTTTGAACACTTTAAAAATGCTCAAAATCAAACAGGAACAACTGATCAACTCAGAAAAATGATTCTAATTTGCGGTTGAACTCAAAACCTCACAAAAATTAGCTAAACTATATTGCAAGTAATTGAGATGAGAAATGTAGAGCAAACAACTAACTGAAAATTTTCTACTAGAAATCGAATCAAACAGTATATATTTTTTGGGATTTTCTATTGATTTTCTAATGTTTTTGGATTTGGAAGGTTTAAAAATCAAATTGAGATCTGAAATTAGGAAAAAGAGTTTTGGAGGGAATTTTTTTTTTTTGAGGGCTGAAAAAAACTTGTGAAACAAAGCACAAGTGATCCTATTTATAGGCAAGAAAAAAAAGAACTCTAGGCTTCTAGGACCTTCTATTTACCACACCCTCCCCAAATAAACTTGAATTTCCCTCACATGTGACCCCCCCTAGTCTGAAATTATTCTCTCTATTATTTCCCAAACTACCCCCCAAAGTACCTTAAAATTGCAGTCCTAACCAAACCCCTTTTACCTTGGCTAAACTTCAATCCTGATTAATTATAACCAGATTCAACTAATTAACAACTAGTTGAATTAAGCATTACACTAAGTTTTATTAAAAAACATTCACTGATTAACTGAACCAAACTGAATTGACTCTCAAATAGCCAAAAGAAATGCTAAAATATTTTAAAACAAACAATTCATACCAAATTGACTAACACAAACTAAAAATAAGCTAATGATTTAACTATTGGATTTTCAAATGAATTGCATCAGATAACAAGAACCATTTAATATTGCTGGAAAAAATAATTAATTAAAGGCAAAGTATTAATCATTTTATTGAACCACATTAATTAAACTAAACAATTGAACAGGCAAACTAAAATCTATAATGAACAGAATCATATAGAAACTATTATAAACTATTTAAAGCATGAATTAGACTAATGTGAACTAATCAGAACAAACAACTATAGGATTCATGTAGGGGAAGCCATGGCGAGTCTATGGTGTTATTTGGGGGTCGTTTGGCATGACTAACGTTGTGGCCGAAAAATCTTTAAAGAAAGATTCGAACCGGTGGGGACTGATTTGAGGGAAACTGGTTGCATGGTTAAGAAGAGGAGACTGAGGAGGGTCAGTGGTGTATTTTTGGGTGATTTGGAAGTGGTGGTATCATCGCCGGCGGTAGGGTTCCGGCGACTGGGGTTTCAAAGCTTGGTGTGATTGAACGGGATTTGAAAAGAAACAAGTCCGTGCGTGGACTGAGGGGATGAAGGGGATACTGTGGTATGACTTGCGCGTGGTTTGGGGCCGGCACAGCCATTGCCGGCGGTGGAAAATTAGGGCGGCGCCGTTAGGGTTTATGTGAGAATGATAGAGATGATGTGTGTTATGGGGGGGGGGGTTGATTCCGACCTTTATATACTAAAATGACCCTATTTTGTCCATCGTTGGATGGATTAACCTCGACGACCAGGATAGTTTTAAAGAAACGACGTCGTTTCAATTATGGGGGCACTGGACCGGGTGGGCATCGTTTGGGCCTGGGTTAGTTCAAATCTGATTGGGCTCCAATCCAAATATAACAACCCAATTTCCTTGTCTTCATTTTATTCCTTTTATTTATTTATCTTGTATTTTACTCACATTATCTTTGTATTGTATTTTTATTTTTTGTATATTTTTTATTTTCCAGATTTATATATTATTTTTTCTGATTTTATTAAATTGTGAGATTAAACTAAAACTAATTAAATTCTAAAATTTATTTAATAACTATTTTATAGCAATTTCCAATTAAAACAATAAAATGCTATTTTTTTATTTTTCCTTAAATTGTTTCGAAATGAATTAATACTAAAATTATGAAATTAAAAATCCTAATGCATATGCATATTTTTCGTATTTTTTAATATGAATTATTATGCAACTAATTAACACAAAAATGCAACAAATATCAACAAAAATTGTAAAAATAAAGAAAAATCATTTTGTTTGGATTTTTGGAATAATTTGCTTAGGGCAAAAATCGCGTGCTCACACAAACAACTTAAACTTATCACTAGGAAGACGAGGGAACTGAAAAAGGTGCTTCAACAGCAGTGGGATCAACTTGGCTTACAACAGTAGGATCAACTTGGCTTGCAGCAACAGGCTCGACTGGGCTTGAAAGGGTTGGGATACCCGTATCAACTTCAACATTCACGGAAGCTTCGGCCACGTGAGAACGAAAATCTTGAGTTTGCTGAGCTTTCTCAATAGTTTCATTGATCTTAGCCAACTCAGACTCTAAGTTGAAATTTTCTTGTCCATCTTCAATTAGGGTATCACGGCGTGAATTCAAAAACGTCCAACTTACTTCCATAGTAGACTTATCCTCAAGGATCTCATAATCCCTTTCCCAGTCAGCAATCTCGCTCTTCAACTTCTCAATTTCAGCTAAGGCAGATGTGTAGTAGGCTTGAAGTAAGGCATGGGAGTTTTCCAAAGCACAAACCTTATCAGAAGAAACTCGAATGTCTTCTTGTGCATGTGTCAAATTCTACACGAGCTCCCCAACGTAAGCTTCTTTTTCACATAAGAGAGCCTTTGACTCTCTGTTCTCTTCACTAGCCTTGGATAGTTGCTTTGAGAAGGAAGTTTCAAGACGAGCTCTTTCTTTATTTGCTTCACTCAAAGAAGCCTTTACAATCCCCAATTCCAAAGTCAAGGCCCGCACCTGCTGCTATAAGGTACTCTTACTCTTTTCCAAATATTCCATATCAATTTGCAAGCCTTCGTGCTGTTCCTTCCAATTGAATGCCTCTAGCTGAGAATCACGTGCAATCTGCTCTGAGGAGGTAACGCTTTTCATCATCTCTGTGCCGATAAGATTGTCCTAAAAAAAGAAGGGAAATAAGAATCCCAAATATGGAAAAACCATAAAGTAATGAAAAAAGAGAGAGAAGTTGAATATCTTCAAAGTGGCATGCACAATATCATTCATCAACGTCAATGAACTATGGATTTGAAGCTTGGCTTTTTTGATTGGGCCAATTAAAGGCTCTAACCATGCATCCAATTGACCTGATTTTCTCAAAAGACTGCTCTCAGCAGGAATTTCAATAACTACCCTCCTCATAGCAGCGCTCCTACTTGAAGAGCCAACCTCAATATGATGAATGATTGGAGGAGGAATTGTCGAAGGAGGGTAAGTAGAAGAAGTGAAAACAGTATGAGAAGGAATAGGAATTGCTAAGGTTGGCAAGGAAGGAGTCACATACACGGGAGTCGAAAAAAGAAGCTAAGGATGTTTCATTTAAAACGGACCCTAAACCTTCACTGCCAAACCTGCTAATAAAAAGCTGTTCAATGGACTCACGAGTATCTAGGGGAGAAGCATCATCATCATATATGGAAATCACCACCGGGACCTCAACAGGCTCAGTAAAAGGAATAGAACGCCGGAGGGATGCTTTAGCTTCATCATCAGAAATGATGCGTCTCCGAGATCGAGGTCTTCTCACCAAAGAGCCCCTGTCTTCCTCTTCTTCATAATCTTCTTCTTCAACAACTTTTCTCTTTGATGAAGAACCCAAGACTATTTCTTGAGCCCTCTTAAAAGAAATACGGGTTCCTGAAGAGATGCGGGAAGCCGCAACTGCCTCGGCAGTAACTCCCCGAATAGCAAATCCTGATAAAAAGAAGGATTGAAATTAGTGTAAAAAAAACATTATATGAAAAATGAAATATTACAAAAACTCTTACCATGAGTTTTTACTTTCCAGCCAAATCAGTTAGAAAGTGTCTTCCAAGACCTACCATCCATTGGTGCAGTCTTTAGTAACTTGTCTATCCAATTACGGAAATTGGGAACACTTTCCACAACTCCCATGGTTGCTAAGACAAAAAAAGGGGATAAATTAGAAAATTTGACAAACTTGAAGAAAAAAGGCACGAGAAAATTAAAAAGACTTACGTTTAAAATTCCACTTCTCAGGTGTCACGCCCCAAATTCGAGGTACATGACCGGCACCCGAACGGGAAGCCCCAGCCAAGCGGACCTGGGTGCCTTTCCTACCCCACGCGTTACCCCATGTTTTCCTTACTCATTATTTGCAAGAACTACCCATATAATTAACTTAAAACACCTTTTACAAAATATATATACATAGTAGTTAGTGAAGTTATTAATTCGTTGCCCAACAAAAGAAACGGGGATTTACATAAGCTTTTACCCACATCCACAATCTACGGAGCCTCTAAAACTACAACAGGATAATACAGTATTTGCCGGTAAAAAGGCTCCGGCTATACCTTACACAATAGCAAAATAAAACTACGGAAACAAGCGGCCTAAGCCACGCAGGACCCCGAGGGGAATGGGGCTCACCAAAAAGTTGATGGAAGACGGAGGGAGAGCTACAAACGGTGGGCTGGAGTACCTGCTACAGATCCACCTACAATCATAACACGAATGTAGCATCCCCGGCAAAAGGGACGTCAGTACATTTGAATTGTACTGGTATGTATGAACAAACTTTGCTCCAAGTAAACTCGAACCATAAACAAGTAAGCAGTAGTAATAGAATGACGATCAAATCCACAAAAAGAGAACAATTAAGCCAAACAGGTATACAACCTCTCCTCCATAAACAAGTATGTAATTGTAATAGAAACAACAATCAAATCCACAACGAGAGAACAATCAAACCAAACAAATTTACAATATCTCCTGTTTCCCCTTCCACATTTCCACATCAATAGTTTCACAATTGGTTCAAAATTTCATTTCAATGGCGAATTTCGATCGCTTTCCAACCTTATTACCTCGTCCACCCTTATTACCTCGGCAACCCTTATCACCACAACCCACACCTTATTACTTCATGTTGCGGCGCGCAACCCGATCCCACCGACCAAATCACAATTCACAAGCAACACCACCACCAACAAGTCACAAGAATAACAACAACAATTCTCAAGAAATAACAACAATAATTCTCAAGGAGTGACAACAACAATTTACATTAACTTCCAAGGCCATCAATACCATTTCCATGTATTTCACAACTCATATGCATAGATAGGTCACAACGATAATCTTCCACGTTAAGCTACATGTATTGCTACCACAGTTATTCCGAAATACATCAATTCTCATTTCCTTCCATCACTTGTGTCACAATTCTTACCACATAGCACATTCATAATCACAAACCTGGTTCATTTTCAATTACTTGCATCAATATAGTGAAGGCAAAACCACAGTCACTCAACCATACCAACCACAAGAATTTCACACCAATTCACGTAGGAATCACATACCAAGCACTCGAATACCCAACAAGGTGATTTTACCAAGTTCAAAGTTAGCCATACATACCTGGAGCCGAATTCCTTTTAAATTCTTACTTTAAATTCACCGAAATCTAGCAACGTCAATATAGTGCACAAATCAATACACATAGCTTAGAATTCAAGGTTCACAATCACTACCCGAATATATTTTAGGCCATTAACCCTTTCTTTGCACAAGTCTTTGCTCCCACCCCATTACTCTCACTAGGTTTTAGGTTATAGAAAGACATGCATGAATGAGTTCGACCTTTATTTTCAAAAACCTACGCATGAGACTCCCCCCCTTAATTTAAAATAGAATTTTAATGGGAAAAGTTAGGGATTTTACCTGTAGGGAAAGGGGTATGAAGATAAGCTTGAATTTCCCCGGCCTGGATAGCTTTGAAGAACAAGATTTTGGAGAAGATGAGTTTCTCTCTCAAGACCCTCCCTTCCTCTCTCTTAATCTGATCAGAATGTCGTTAAAATGAGGGGGGTTGGGGTGTTTTATTAAAAAGGGGGTCGTGTTTTAAAATTGGGAAAAATAGAAGCCTGGCAAGATCTGCGGTCACATTCTACGATCGCAGAACTGAAATGCGGTCCGCAGAGTGGACCGCAGAAATGCCCTCAAAACTATAAAGGTCTGTTTTGGTATGCGGCAGGAATGCGATCCGCATATTGAGTATGCGGTCGCATAATGGACCGCATTTTCAACATCAATTTTGACCAATCTACTGGTTCACTATGCGGCAGGAATGCAGTCTGCGTGGCTGATCTACGACCGCATTCTGGACCGCATAAATGACAATCTCTGGAAACTTGATTCTTTTGTTCTTTAAAAGCTTAGTTTACTACCAAGGGTCCGAACCGCATTCCTAAAACATGTTCGGAGCCGACACCGCAAGTTACTAGGTTTTGAGTTCAAAAATTTTACGGGGTCTCACATCCTCCCCCTCTTAAAAATCATTCGTCCCCGAATGAGGACTTATTCCTAACCCTTCAGCATTCTAAGGCTCAGTTGGTTTTGAAAACAAGTTACGCAAGTTCTTGTACCTTTTTGCCATCCCCCCTTATTTTAGAAGAAAAAAAAATTTTGCCAGAGTTTCCTTTGTAATTTGGACGTTTCTACCTGACAGAGGGCCCCCGAAACACAAATTCCAACATCATAACAGGATTACGACCATTCCTACAGTTGTTATACAATTTCCTACCTTAGGAATTGCACACATTTGATTACTTGATACATTTTGCTTATGAAACAGTCATTCAAATAGGTTTCACATAATTTCATCATTTTCACATGTTATATGCATACAAGTAACTCATTACCAATCTACACTTCTATTAGTTGGTTACTTAACACAAGAGTCATTGTCAAATTTTCACTTACCAAAGAGATGCTTCATAGGACGTAAGACAACCACAACACCTATAAGTCTTGCACAACTAGAGGGAACTTCACTAGTATTTAGGAAGGAACCAATCCGGACATAATGGAAGTGGTTTTTGAGATAGAAAGGTCACCTAATTTCTTCTAGGCTAGATCAAACAAATGGGGATATTTCTCTTTCATTTCCTTCTCCGCTTCCCATGTGGCTTCCTCAACTCGTTGACTTCGACACAACACCTTGACTGAGGCGACTTCCTTATTTCTCAACTTACGGACTTGTCTATCAAGATTGGCAACCGGAACCTCTTCATACGACAACTCTTCATTAACCTCGATAGTTTCGACTGGCACGATGGTGGATGGATCCCCAACCACTTTCTTCAACATGGACACGTGGAACACCGGGTGNCCTCGATAGTTTCGACTGGCACGATGGTGGATGGATCCCCAACCACTTTCTTCAACATGGACACGTGGAACACGGGTGCACTAATGACATCTCGGGAGGAAATTCCAACCTATAGGACACCTGCCCTATTCTTTGAACAATTCGGTACGGCCCGACATATCTAGGACTCAACTTACCTTTCTTCCCAAAGCGCATGATTCCCTTCATAGGGGATACCCTTAGGAACACCCAATCACCAACTTGGAATTCCAATTCCCTTCGACGAACGTCCGCATAAGACTTTTGGAGACTCTGAGTGGTCTTCATCCTTTCCTGAATGATTTTAACTTTCTCCAGAGCCTGGTGCACAAGGTCTGGCCCTATCAGTTCTGCTTCACCCACTTCGAACCACCCAATCATAGACCTACACCTTCGTCCATATAATGCCTCAAATGGGCCATTTGGATGATAGCATGAAAGCTATTATTGTAAGCAAATTCTATAAGTGGCAAGTGTTCATCCCAATTTCCCTTAAAATCCAAGGCACAGGCTCGCAACATATCCTCAAGCATCTGAATAGTCCGCTCGGCCTGACCGTCAGTTTGCGGATGGAAAGCTGTGCTGAGATTCACCTGAGTACCCAAACCTTGTTGAAATTTCTTCCAACAGTTTGCCGAGAACAGGGCCCCCCGATCCGAGATAATATAAAGTGGCGTGCCATGGAGCCTTACTATATCCTTGATATACAACTTGGCATATTGCTCTGCAGTGTTAGTGGACTTGACTGGCAGAAAGTGAGCTGATTTGGTGAGTCGATCCACGATTACCCAAATTGAGTCGAATTTGTGCTGAGTGCGAGGTAACCCCACCTCGAAATCCATGTTAATCATCTCCCATTTCCACGTCGGTATTTCCATAAGCTGAGTTAGCCCACAGGGCCGCTGATGCTCGGTCTTCACTTGCTGACAATTCGGACACTTAGATACAAAGTCCTCTTCATACCGTTCCACCAATAAACCTCCTTGAGGTCATGATACATTTCGTAGAACCCGAATGCACGGAATACCTATAATTATGAGCCTCTGCCATTACCCTCTCCTGAAGCTTATCCACATCCGGAACACATAACCTACCTTGACACCGCAAAATACCATCTTCGTTGCTGAGTGAGAATGCCGAAGTCTTGTTATTCAAAACTGCTTCCTTTATCTGAGCCAATGCTAGATCAATAAACTGTTTCTCCTTGATTTTCGTCACAAGTGACGGCTCCGCTCCATTATGCACCATAACACTCCCTTCGTCTGATGCCAAAATACAGACCCCTATATTGGTTAATTGATAAACCTCCCGAGCCAAGGGTCTCTGATCCACCCCCAAATGAGCATAACTACCCATGGATTTCTAACTGAGAGCGTCGGCCACCATGTTCGCCTTCCCTGGATGGTACAAAATGTTCATGTCATAATCCTTGAGCAATTCTAACCACCGCCACTGCCTTAAATTCAACTCTTTCTGCTTGAACAAATACTGGAGGCTCTTGTGGTCTGAAAATACATCCACATGGACCCCGTAAAGGTAGTGCGGCCATATTTTCAAGGCAAAAACAACCGCTGCAAGCTCCAAATCATACATCGGGTAGTTCTTCTCGTGATTCTTGAGTTGCCTTGAAGCATATGTTATAAACTTCCCATGTTGCATAAATACACACCCCAAACCAGCCCTGGAGGCATCACAATAAACCACAAATCCCTTCGTGCCTTCTGGCAAGGCCAATACCGATGCCGAGGTCAACCTTGCCTTCAATTCTTGAAAACTTTTCTCGCAAGTGTCGGACCATTGGAACTTAACTGCTTTCTGCGTTAATTTAGTCAATGGGGACGCGAGGGTGGAGAATCCATCCACAAACCTCCGATAGTACCCTGCCAAACCCAAGAAGCTACGAATCTCCGTTGGGGTCGCGGGTCTAGGCCAATCTTTCACTGCTGCAATTTTCTGGGGGTCTACCTGAATCCCTTTACTTGAGACGACGTGGCCCAAAAAGGCAACGGACTCCAACCAAAACTCACACTTTGAAAATTTGGCATACAACTAGTGCTGATGAAGAGTCTGCAAAACTGCCCTGAGGTGATAGGCATTATCCTCCCGACTCCGCGAATAAACAAGGATGTCGTCAATGAAAACAATCACGAAGGAGTCTAAAAATGGCTTCAAGACCCGATTCATAAGGTCCATAAAAGCTGCCGGGGCATTGGTTAGCCCAAAAGACATGACCAAGAATTCAAAGTGACCATAGCGAGTCCTGAAGGCAGTCTTGGGAATATCCTGCTCCCTAATCTTCAATTGGTGATATCCTGACCGTAGATCAATTTTGGAGAAGAATCTTGCACCTTGCAATTGGTCGAACAAATCATCTATCCGAGGCAAAGGATACTTATTTTTTATTGTGACTTTGTTGAGCTGCCGGTAATCAATACACATCCGGAGCGACCCATCTTTCTTCCTGACAAAAAGAACCGGAGCACCCCACGGAGACACACTCGGCCGTATGAACCCCTTTTCTAAAAAGTCTTTTAGCTGCTCCTTTAACTCCCTTAACTCTGCTGGAGCCATCCTGTATGGTGGAATAGATATTGGCTGCGTGTCAGGTAACACATCAATCCCAAAATCAATCTCCGTATCTGGCGGGATCCATGGGAGCTCATCCGAAAATACTTCAAGAAACTCATTCACGACCGTTACGGACTCGGGGGTAGACACTTCTGAAGTGGTATCCGCCATCCGAACCAAATGATAGATGCACCCCTTCCTAATCATCTTTGAAGCCTTAAGGTAGGAAATAAACCTACCCTTCGGCACCACACCATTTCCCTTCCACTCAGTAACTGGCTCATTAGGGAACTCGAGCCTCATGACTCTCGTTCGGCAGTCAAGTGTGGCAAAGCATGCATAAAGCCAGTCCATTCCCATAATAACATCAAAATCTACCATTCCAAGCTCGACAAGATCGGCCGTGGTAATACAATCACACATCGTGACAACACAATTCCTATAAACTCACGCAGCAATGATAGAATCACCAACCGGAGTCGATAAAGAGAACGGTTCATGAGCTATTCGTGTTCTATCCCAAAGCTTGAAGCAATAAATGGGGTGACATAAGACAAGGAGGACCCCAGATCAATAAGAGCATAACAATCAACGGCCTGGACAGACAAGATACCTGTAACCACATCAGGAGAGGCCTCTACACTCTGGAGACCACTCAAAGCATAGAACCAGTTGGGTCTACCTCTACCACGAGCTCCTCCTCTAACTGCACAATGCCCTGTCGGGGCTGGAGGACGTACAGATGATGTAGCGTCTGAAGAATCCGATGGTTGAGCAGATCCCCTACCCATGCCCTGACTGGGCACGTGACAGTCTCGCTGAATGTGGCCTCTCACTCCGCATCTGAAACACACCGGGATATCCAAGTAGCAAGTCTCTATATGAAATCTCCCACACTTGGGGCATGGAGCTCTCCCCTGTTGCTGTGATCTCCCTCCTGAACGACCGGACTGATGGGGCCTCCTACTGTCCGGACCTGGTCTCATGCGGTTGCTTTGCTGGTAACTCTGCAGAGATGGTGGTGCGCTCGCTGAGGACTGAGCATACGACTGGGATGGCCCTGACGACCCTCTCCCCTGAGCTGATCTCCCTGAGTGGTCCGCTGATCGGGCCCTGCTGCTATTTTCCCTTTCCGCCTGAATCCTTAATTTCCTAGCCTCTGTGGCCTGAGCGAATCCCACAATCTTCCCATAGTTCATGTCCGAGTGTAAGTCCGCTGTAGCAGCCTCATTCACTACCAAGGGACTAAGGCCCTGAACAAATCGCCGAACTCTAGCTGCCATGGTTGACACTAACTGAGGATCATACTTGGACATTCTCACGAATTCCATGTGGTACTCCCAAACACTCATGCTGCCCTGCTTGAGGGTCTCAAATTCAGTGGCACGGGCTGCTATTGTCTCAGCAGGCAAGAACAAATCCATAAACGCATCTACAAACTCTTCCCATCAGGCCGGAGGTCCTCCCTCCCCGCGGCAGTCCTCCCACATCTCGAACCATGAATACGCTGCTCCCTTCAACCTGTATGAGGCCAACTCAACTCCCTTTGTCTCTGAAGCTTTCATCACTTAGAGGGTCTTATACATTTCATCAAGGAACTCCTGCGAATCGGCCCCTGGATCTGTGCCTGAGAATACTGGAGGGGCTAGCCGCAAAAACTGGTTAACTCTGGTACTTGCAGAATCTCCCTGTCCGCTAGAGGATGTAGGGACATCATGAGATCTCTGGCCTGAGCGGACACTAGCTGGGTCAACATATGGATAGCTCCTCTAAGATCCACATTAGAAGCCTTGGGACCCGGAGCTGGGATGGTGCCAGAATCAGGAATATCGGCGGGAGGGATGGTGGCACCCTCTGCCGCTGCAGGATCAGGAACATGCTGGCCTGGGACAGACAGGCCAGGTAAGGTCAAGGTCGTGGAGTCACTCTCACCGACGGCATCAGGTACATGATTCGCGACCTCACTTGTGGTGGCATTGGCCCCAAGGCTGAGTCTAGCTCTCTTCTTAGGTGCCATTACTGATAAGTTCGGAACAAAGTATGAGTTAGATATAGATACTTACACATTTCACTTCACCGCACGACACAGAATAATAAAGAAGTGGGAAATTTCCTAAATGTCCATGCAGCCCCCCACTTATAGATGTGGTCGACTTCACACCGATAAGTGGGGCTCTACTAGACACGACTCCGAGACATCTTAGGACTCCTTTAAACCTTAGACTCTGATACCAAGTTTGTCACGCCCCAAATTCGAGGGACATGACTGGTGCCCGACCGGGAAGCCCCAGCCAAGCGGACCTGGGTGTCTTTCCTACCCCACGCGTTACCCCATGTTTTCCTTACTCATTATTTGCAACAACTAGACATATAAATAACTTAAAACACCTTTTACAAAATATACATACATAGTAGTTAGTGAAGTTATTAATTTGTTGCCCAACAAAAGAAACGGGGATTTACATAAGC
>MU758387.1:7696-25727 GCA_026770625.1 Nicotiana glauca
ATAGTTGACTTCTATAAATCATTGATAGGAACTGCTGCTCAAACCCTCCCTACTATAGATAAAGTGGTTATGTGTAATGGAGCAAACTCACTCAACAGCAAAGAATAAAGTTATGCAAAGATGTGACTGCAGAAGAAATATATGAAGGATTGTGCTCAATTGGTGATGATAAAGCTCCTGGTGTGGATGGTTACAATGATGTTTTCTTCAAAAGAGCTTGGCCTATTGTAAAATATGAGGTAATGGATGTTGTTATTGATTTTTTCAAGACTAGAAAGCTCTATAGAGCCATAAATTGTGCATCTATAACATTAGTGCCCAAGGTGTCCAAGCCTAAAACTGTTAAGGAATTTAGACCCATAGCCTGTTGCACAGTCTTGTACAAAATGATATCTAAAATTTTAGCAACCAGGTTACAAGGTGTTATGGGCATAGTGATCAATGAAGCTTAAGCAGGTTTCATACCTGGGAGGAAGATCGCAGATAATATTATATTGGCACATGAACTGGTGAAGGCCTATACTAGGATAAACTTATCTCCTAGCTGCATGATAAAGATAGATCTTCAAAAAGAATATGATTCTGTGGAGTGGCATTCATGAAACAAGTTATGGAGGAACTGGTATTTCCCCAGTTGTTCATAGCCTGGGTTATGGAGTGTGTTCAGACAGTCAACTACTCAATTGTAGTTAATGGTGAGCCAACAAAACCTTTCAATGCTGCAAAAGGACTGAGACAGGGTGACCCTATATCACCATACTTATTTTCCATTGCAATGGAGTACCTAAGCAGGAATCTGACTAGTTTGAAGAAGGAGAAAGACTTCAAATATCACCCTAGGTGTGCAAAGCTAGGGATCATTCACCTAAGCTTTGCGGATGCAAGTAATGCAACAGAAGTTCAATCAGTTCACTCAAGTATCACTCAGTAAAAGTGAAGCTTATTTTGGTGGGGTTCCTGTAGTAGAAAGGCAGCAAATTTTGCAGATGCTAGGATTAGCAAGTGCTGAACTCCCTTTCAAGTATCTAGGAGTTCCCTTATCCACAAAGAAACTGAGCTTAATGCAATGGTAACATCTCATTGATAAAATGACTAAGAGGATCACTTCTTGGACTGCTAAGACTTTATCATATGCAGGGAGGGTCCAGTTAGTCCAAAGTGTGCTGTTTGGGATTCAGGCTTTTTGGGCACAACTGTTTATCTTGCCAACAAAGGTGATCAAATTGGTAGAGGGGATATGCAGATCCTATGTATGGTCTGGAGTAAATGAGATCAAAAAGAAGGCCCTGCTAGCCTGGGATAAAGTTTGTTTACCTAAGGCAGGAGGGGGTCTCAATATAGTTAACCTGAAATTGTGGAACAAAGCAGCTATAGCCAAGACCTGCTGGGACTTAGCTCATAAACAAGACAAGTTGTAGATCCGATGGATCCATACCTACTATATAAAGAATCGCCAAATGAGTTCAATGGTAATACCTCAACAAGCATGTTGGATGGTAAGGAAAGTATTTAAGGCCCATAGTGTATTGGAAGCTGGACAAGTCTTACCAAACCAGAGGAAAAGCATGATCAGGCAAATCTACTTACAGTTGCTAGGAGACTACAGAAGAATGGAATGGAAGACATTGATGTTCCATAATGCAGCAAGGCCAAAAGCAAAGTTTATAATATGGCTCATGGTACAGGGAAGATTGTTGACAAGTGACAGGCTGCA
This sequence comes from Nicotiana glauca, assembly GCA_026770625.1. Classification (NCBI taxonomy): domain Eukaryota; kingdom Viridiplantae; phylum Streptophyta; class Magnoliopsida; order Solanales; family Solanaceae; genus Nicotiana; species Nicotiana glauca. The sequence continues at coordinate 9,411 of MU758387.1, forward strand.
AAACTAGAAGATATCTGTTGATACAGAATGTGCACTATGCAGGAAAGAAGTAGAAACAAAAGATCGTTTGTTTGAGCAGAGTGAATATATTACGCAAGTATGGAGTAAAATGTGCAACTGGATTGGTGGGCAATTTTTGGGAGTTAGCAACTAGCAGTAGTTCTTGCAATGGTCAATATCTGAAGCCAAAGGAAAAACTCAGCATGCACAGATGTTTAGAATGATATATGCAAAAGTAGCTTACCACGTATGGATAGAGAGAAATAGACATATTTTTGAGAAGAAAAGCAGAACATGGGAACAGATTGCGAAGGAAATAGCCTATATGGTTAGTGTTAAGGTCACACATAGAAATAAAACTTTTGTGTATAGCCTATGTTTCTAGGTAGGAGATTAAGGAGAGTATAGAGAAGAATAGCAAGTTGTGTTAGCTATGTTATAGTTTTGTAATTGATACTTGGTGATTAATAAAATAATTTAGTTACCAAAAAAAAAACAGAATCTTAAATGTAGGGGAAGGTTTTGGAAATGGGCTAAAATTAAGGGATCTTAATTTTTTTTCTTTTTAAAGGTTTCGTATATAACTCGTATATATAAATATACAAAGTAATTAATAAGGAACCTAAATAAATATGGTAAATAAGTTTCTAATATAATATAGCTAGATAAAAAGACCATTTATTATGGCCAAACGGGCCCTAAAGATGATTATCCAAGGTTCTTATCTTGAAGCTACATTATGAGCCCGTTTGGCCGTTAAATTTTTTTTACTTTTTTCGAAATCAGTGTTCGGTCGTAAAATTTCTGATTTTCAATTAAAATGAATTTTGAAATTTTTCAAAAATTTGAAAAACTCCAAAAAGCTATTTTTCAAAATTTTCACTCAGATCACTCATAAAAATTGAAGAACAACCCAAAATTATATTCATGTCCAAACATAATTCTAATTTTTACATACCATTTTCTTTTAAAAATAATTTTACTTTTTATTTTCTCCCGAATTTTTTACAATTTTTATGTCCAAACGCCCACTATATTATTTGCTTTTGGAAATAGGCCCATTTTCCCTGGATTTTGACATTTAACTTTTATGACCACATATATACTTGATTGTGGGTTGTGCACTTCCGATTTCAGTAATTTTTCCTGTTGATCAACAGCAGCTGTCTCCTGCTTTTGTCTGTTATTGGTTTCGGGAAAGGAGAAATAAAGAAGATTGTACTTGGCATTGTGCATAATTAAAAAGTGTTATTCGATTTCTATCAATAAAAGCTACTAGTCTAATTTATTTAATAAAATAAAAAGAGTTCCTTAATAATAGAATCTTCGTTTATTTGCACTTCGTATATGCTAATGAGATATTATCCATTTTCTATATTAAAATATAATTCAGAAAAATGTCATCCCCATTTTATAAGCAGACACGTAATGATCAACATGCCTGCTTCATGTAAGGGTATTTAATTATTTAAAATACAATGGGACAATATGATTGGTCAATAAAGAATTTTACTGTAGCCGCTTCAGAAATAGTTTTGTGTATGGACTATTTTACCCTTCTGCTTTGGACTGAGTTACGCCAGTTTTTTTCCTTGCTGTCGGTAGGCTTTTGCTTAGCGTCAAAAGATAATCTACCATCTAAATGCCAAGTAGTATGTCATTCATTGGATGAGCTTTCCAATTTATACTGTCTCTGAATCTCAATTAGCAAAAAGAAAACTTTGGAAAATGTGCCCTTACACCATCATCAACAAAGGACCTCGTTAGATTAACATTCAAAAGATTAAAACTAAACTCTAGATAAATACCTCACTATGTAGATTTATTCTATTATTGCTCATGGGATTATAATTTTTTATTTATTTTAGGGGTCGTTTGGTCCACATAGAAATTTATATCCAAATTATACTATGAGGATTATAACACAAGAATTAAATAATAACAAGATTATTTACTGAATATATTTTTTATAATAGATGCTTAGTTTCATTGAAATATCAACATACAATTTATATGTGGTTGATTTTATACTGGATAAACTTGAAAAACCTTTTAACTCAAATTTTCACCTTCACTTTTTAGATAAGAGGGGTTGCTCTGATGGTAAACAACCTCCACTTCCAACCAAGAGGTTGTGAGTTCGAGTCTCCCCAAGAGCAAGGTGAGAAGTTCTTGGAGGGAAGGATGTCGGAGGTCTATTTGGAAACAGCTTCTCTACCCTAGGGTAGGGGTAAGGTCTGCGTACACACTACCCTCCCCAAACCCCATTAAGTAAAATTATACTGGGTTGTTGTTGTTGTTACTTTTTAAAGCTTCCTTGAAACATATGGTCATTTGCAGTAACTATATTGCTTTCTCGGTCATGAGAGTGCGTGACCTTCATTTATATTTTTCGGTTTAAATAGTAACCAAATAATTTCCTGCTATGTTCCACTGCTTGGATTTGTATAATAAAAATATCCAAACGACAAAGAAAATCCATAGTAGCTGCTATGGACTTCTCTACCTGTTTTGAATTTGGAAAAACTTAAAATGCTTGTCCTGTTACTCATTTTCCTTCAACCTCCAACGTTTGAGGATTAGTCGTAAAATTCAATGAAGAAATGCACATATCCATTGATTTGTTAAAAAATAAAATTTATAAGTTCAAAATGAAGATATAAGAGATTACTTAGTTAAATTATTCTTATATTAATGCTAATTATATGTGTCAAAATCATAAATGGTATTGTTCTAAACGGAAGATAGAATTGCCAGAGAATCTATGCACAACTGTTTTAAATAAATATATACAAGTTAAGTAAAAATTTACTCATGTTATTTGGTGATGGTCTCTCATACAAGAGTTCATTTATAAAAAAGCTCAAATGTTTAGCATACTCACAGCCACATCGAAGATTTAAAGCGAGTTATGAATTTCAATCCTTTTAAGTTATTAGAGTTCTTAAATAATATTTTATACATATCCAATAAATTATCAAAGAAAATTTAAAATTTGAAGCAAAAACTTTTGAGTTTAATCCGTAATGAAATTCTGGCTCTGCCGCCATACATACTGCTATTGGGCCCGTGCACAACATGGGCTATCTGTACTAGTTAAAACGGAAAAAGCCTAAAAATGTAATTCAACTTTCAGAAATGGTCTATCCATGTCATCCGTTAAAAAAATATTCATTTCATGCCACTGCCGTTAAAGAAATGACCCATCCATGCCATTATTGGCTAACGGTTCAATTTTTATTTGGCCCATCCATGCCACCGCTGTTAGTCAATAATGGCATGGATGAGCCATTTCTTTAAGGACAGTGGCATGAAATGAGCATTTTTTTAACGGATGACATGGATAGACCATTTCTGAAAGTTGAGTGACATTTTTAAGCCTTTTCCGTTTAAAATATAATTCAGAAAAATTGTCATCCCATTTTAAAGTCAATAAATAGGGAGATAACTTAGGTCTTAGAAGATTGTTTCTGAACATAAAAACAATATTACGTACTAGGATCATGCAAGTAATCACGAACTTCAAATTTTAGAGGGGAAGAGAAAGCATAAGTAAAGAGTTTTCGTATATAATATTCTAATTATTTTAAAGTGAGAAATTCATCGATGGAGATATATATATAACAGTAGAAAATCCAAATAATGGTGGAGCGACCTAAAGGATTTTGCCATTATATCTTCTTCTATATGTACATATAGTATAGGGACCAGAGTATTCGTTAATGGAAAAATTGGATTCTTCATACATCACCTAAAGAAAGGGAATTGCAGTGAAGTCATCCGTAATGCACTATATATACTATATATGGTGACTTCTCATTATCTCTTAGGAATTAGTTATTATATTATTGTACCTTTTAGAACCCTATAAAGCAAGCAAGGAATTTTCCAACAATTTTGCAATGATTGGGTTCAGTTCAATTAAAAAGAGATTTTTAATTTTAATATACTATGGCATTTCATAACTTGTAAAAGCATCATACATGACATACGCCAATTAGTACTTCTATATGTGTGATCATCTGAAACTAGGGGCATTTGCATCTATACCCGCTTTTTATGTCATATTTTAACTTGTGCTCGCTTTGCAAAAAAAATTGCAAGTGTACTCGCTTTTTCGCATAATTTCAGTACACCGAGCTGAAGTAGCAAAGACAATCACGCAAAATTTCAGCATTCTAGTAACCGGGCCTGAAGTTCAGCTCTAGAGCTGAAGTTTTTGTGTTGTAACTGGGAAACTTCAGCTCTAGAGCTAAGTTTTAGACTTAACTTACCACAATAAAATCACAAAATTATTTTTTCACACATTTAATTGATTATATTTGAATATATGGCAATTTATAGGGATAGAGAAAGAAGTGTTGCTAGGTACAATGAATTTCGCAGAGGAATTCCAATACCAAGATATATAGGAAATATTTCGAAGCGGATAGTATACATGCTATTTGATCTTAAAAACTTGCCGCAAACTTGAATTATGAAGGGGAAGATCCAAATCTGGAACGTCACTCGTTAACATCAAGCATAACAAGAGAATCATATACAGAATGATTATAAACATGAAAAGTTGAAAAACTATAAACATCTTAATAGGAGATTATCCAAGATTTTCTTTCTTTTAGGTTCTTCATGTAACCCCGAACTAACCAAATCTTAGGTTAAGCATATGGTGATGATGTAGAAGAATTGGATCTGATGGTTGGAATGGCTGCCGAGAAAATAAAGGAGGAGAAGGGGAGGAGAAAGGGAGCTGAAGTTATTTAAAAAGTGGGTATAAGTTGAAACTTTTAAAAAAAATGGGTATAGATTAAATGAGGGCGATCAAATAGAACATCCCGTGCAATTTTTTCGAAACTAGGCGTCGAGATTTGAATAACATGACCTTGATTCAATTAATTAGGGATAATTAGGTTGCGGGTCATTTGTTACGTGAGGATTTTCAACGACTAGTAATTCGAATCGAATTGCTACAGATGATCCGCTTTTTTCAAAGGAGAAACCCGTAAGTCTCCTTTGCTTAGCATTATTACATATCCAAACACATACAAAAAAGCAAATCTGTATGTCAAATTAAAAAAAGAAAATTTAAAACAAAAATTTACGTTAAGACACGAATTATTTAAGAATCCACATAACATGAAAATGTACGATAATCTTATTGCTTTTAAGGTGAAACAAGAGTTTGATTCAGCATTAAGTTGGTACTATATGATAACTAAATTAAACTTTGGTGAAGATTCTTGAAAGAGGTTTTGGCAAGAACTATATAGTGATGCAAGGATGCCATGTTCCACCAAAGGAAAAGTGACAACTTTACTTTAATAATTACGTAAAAGATGTAACAAATTTATGTGCACTATTGTTATTGCCTTGAGATGGTGACAATCAATTCGACCATGAGTTATATATGGTTGGTAAGCATGGCCTAAAGGACATGATTGAAAGGTAAAAAGTGGTCCTAAGATGTTACCCATACTTTGGAAAAGTAGAGTAACTGAATGTTTCTTTTTTTCCTAGCATAAGCCAAATAATTGGTGGAGATAAGAATAATATCGTTCTGGTTCACAATAAGTGACCAATTTACTTTTTTATTTTGGTCCAAAATAAGTGTCCAGTTATGTAATAAAAAAAATCAATTTGGTTTTACTCTTTTACCCTTATGTGCATATTCCTAAAAAGTTTTCTCACTCCTCGCTATAACTATGTGACCAATATTTAATAAGGGTAGTTTGGTCATACTAGGTATTTTTGTATAAGATTTAGCATTTTCTTAATGGGCGTGCTAAAAGGAAACTGGTCACTTATTGTGATCCTGAGGGAGTATCATGTTTGAGCAAATAGTTTGAAATTATAGAAAGAATTACAAGAAAATACATATGACTTCACACCATAACAAAAAATAGCCCATGTTTTTAAGTTTTATCTCACGTAGCCCACATTGTACATATTTTGAAAGCACTTACAAATTCAAAATTTGTGTTCTTACGATCATTGCTTCTAAAAGCTATGGAGTTAATTTTTTGTTCTCACAACCATTGCTTTCACTCTCTTTTCTTCTCACATCTTCTACATATGCTTCAAGGGCCGTGTATTTTCTGCTTCTCCTCTTGTGTCACCTGCTTGCAATGTAAGAAAATTGAAGAGTAGAAATCTACCATTGAAAACTATTTAAAGCTTTGCTTTTGAAAATGGGATTTTTTGAATTTGTAAATTGTTTGGATTGAGTATTGTTCCAATTGATTGAAAATATGAAAAGAAGTTCAAAATTTAAATTTGAAGTGATTTGGAATAGATTTGAGCAAGATTTGAGTTATATTTCAAAAAAGACGCAAGGAAGAAGACAAAGTCAGTTTTTTGTATAATTATGTATAATCTTGTATAATAGTGTATATGAGTGTAGAAACACACCTTATATACTATTATACACTTTTATACACCTTTATACAAGCGTCTGTAGACGAACTTCTTCCACGATTTTCAGTTGTAATTCTCGTTCAAAACCAGTTCAAATCTCCATTAAATGACTTCAAAATTTATATACAACCTCCTTATACTATTTCTAACAAGTCTAAATAACACCCACTCTAAATTTCTTACAAAATCAAATTCGGAATTTAAGCCCACATATTTAAGCTTGTTAAAAATCTAATTTTCACCACCCAAATGAATTTGGTTTGTTGAATTAATATTTGAATCACAGTTACTGATTCAAAAATTAATTTAAAAGCTTGAGGAATATTTTTTAAAAATTAAATATTTTAAGAACCTATTTGAGTTGGATGTTGAATCTTAACCTATCATTTTTGGGCTAGTAGGTTATAAATTAAAATATGGGTTATAAAATTAAAAAGTATAAAGCTCAATTGTTCTAATGTGAAATTTTCCCGAAATTATAGGGTACAGAAACAGTGGTGGATCCAAAATTTGGATGCTAGATCAGTTGAAAAAGCAAATTTTTAAACTGTATATTTGAATTTAGGGGAAAGGGTCAAAATTGTCCCTCAATTATGGGAAATAAAATAAATTTGACATCCGTCTGAATTTGGTCCCAAACACATGCCATTACCTTAGCAGGGTGGCTCATAAACACGGGCGGAGCTAGAAGTCCAGTTATCCGGTTCGGCGGAATCCAATAGCTTTTGTTCAAATAATGTATATCTAAGATGAAAAGCAATATTCAACAGAATTCATATGAAAAACATTCCATAAAAGTAGCGGTCGACTTCAAGAATACTGGACTTTCAACAACAGAAAAGAAGTTGATAGCAAGACTGCAGATATATCATACCTTGCAAACAATGTTTACATTGCATCATAAATATAAAAGAAACGCTAATTGCCATAGTTCTATGGTTCCACATAACTAACCCCATAAACACAATCATCAATGAATAGTAAACAAGGATGGACCATTGAATTATTACAAGACTAATCCAAGATCCCAGTGTGTGCTTTTTACTCCTTGTTTGAAGAAATGGACAAGATTTGACGTCAACGGCAAGTGATCTCGACAAATTTGATTGCACTATTAGCCTACTCAAGAAGCTTATTGCAAGTACTCACACCAACAGCAGCAGCAAGATGCCAACCAGCATGCAAGAAAGGTGTTTCAGGAAAGACATCATCAGCAATGAAAAGCGCACCACCTAACAATGATGACATTTTATGCACATTGTGTGCCATCCTCAGTTCTGGATCTTGGATTGCTCTTTTTGCAAATGCAACCTACACAAGAAAACGTAAAGATGATCCTCTAAAGCGTGGAAACACCAATAGAAGAGAGTAAAGAGGGAAGATATAACGATTAAAATCTTCAACATAGAACAGAATAAAACTCTACTGAAGTTCAGTTAATTCTAAATACCACATTTGCAACTATAATGTAGAACAGAAAAAAATGGTACTGAAATTTGGTGCATTCAAGCATCACATTTTGGGCGCAGATATCTACCTCCATAATTCCAGTGTGAACAGCAGAAACCATCAGAGGCTGGATCGGTAGGAGGACTGCAGATGCTGCCATCAGCAATTTTGGATTCTCATTTCTTAGTGCCCTTGATAGACACTGCAAAAAAAAATTCAACACTTGAGTCGGCTTATAAATTTTAGAGCACCACTTGTTGTAAAGCACTAGCAGATCAAACCTCAAGAGTTTAATTATAAAAACATAAAAATACTGATTAAACATTGTTGTTAATAATAATAACTGAAAATAACGAAATCAAAAACTAACTTGAATATGGAGGGAATTTTTTTATCCTTGAAAACTAATACTCATAGATGAGAGAAAGCTTGCTTACACATGAAAGGTTTACAGAACAAAAGTTAAAGAGAGCTCGAATCGTCAAGTAAGATATGCTCTTTGATACAAATGCGAGCAGTCTTATAGGCTTTGACTCAAACTATAAACATATATAGGATAACGGTGGTGTTTAGGCCAACTCGTGCGCACAGTGACTACTACCACCAGAGCTACCGGTAATTATATCCACTAAGATTTAGATAGATAGGAAGAAATCATCTTAGTTTTTTAATAAATAAAAGGGAAGGGGAAGGAGGGAAATGATAATTGAAACCACTCTTATTGTGTTATAGACTCCCTCTGATACTACAAAGTTATAAGTCTCTGCCCCACAGTACATTTTCTTTTGCAGTGCAAAATGGCCAAGCTAATCTCAAGAATGATACGAAAGGAGTGTTGTGGAAATACTTGCTTTATAATAATGGGCTTACTTCTTCTGTAGAAGGAAAAATTGCTGCGTCTAGAAAAAAGAGTGGTTGATAACTAAAATGGTGGTAACAAAGAAGAAAGAAAAGCGGCAGCAGAACAATAAGATATATTTTCCACCAGAAGCTTTATATTCAGTTATTGATGATTAAATATAGCACCTCTGTTATTTGGTTATTCTTCTCTTGCCGAGCATAAAAACACACTTCGCTCCCCTTAGTGTAGCATATTGGAACAGCTAGTTTTGTGATTTATCTAGTACTAATAGTTAATGCATTGTAATACAGAAAACATACTTGTAATTTAGATAGCATATAACATGTTTGTGATACTTGTAATTTAGATAGCATATAACATGTTTGTGAAATAATTAATTATAACTTATTAGCCCACCAAAAATATGCCAGGAATCCCCCTTTTAACAAGATACTATAGAAAAGAAGAAAAAAAAAACTAGTAATGCTGGTACAATAAAAAATGCACATTAAGTTTTTCGAGTTGCATTCCTATTAGGTGCATGAAAGACAACATTCTTCACTTTTTTGTCTCTGATAACATAAGAAAAGAGAATATAAAATATTATCTCTTTCAAAATGTTAGCCAAAGCAAAAGGTAGAAAAGTTATTTTCTTTTGATGAATCTTTTTAAATCTGTGCAACAATGTGATTTGTAACTTACTAAACATAACAACGGAATTTGTATGTGCTTCATAAAGTTATTGAGAAAACAAACTCATAAGTCTGATATAGCAATGCTAGTAAGTCTAATCATATATAAACATGTATTAGTCCAGGGAATACAACACAAAAAAATAAAAATGGTCATTTAGGGGAATGGCGTAGCTTTAGTATTTTCTTTTAGGTACTTGAGACTTAAAGATGTCGAAGATTGCATCATCTTCTTTGGAGAAGTACCATCTGATAGAAAGTTAATAATGAAAAAAATTTCTCAAAACACAAAAGGATGCTTTTCTCAAGGTAGTACACCAAAATTCCAGCATAGCTCTATTTAATTGGCATCCAAAAATAAGCATTTCTAGGAATTTGAGCACTATAATGGAAAGGATCATCCCTTCCATGTGTCGTAGATACCTCTCACATAAATTAGCAAGTGGAGACCAAGTAGTCTATTCGAGCACACCCTCCTGCTATTTCAATGTCGATGGCACAGACCATTCCTAATTCGTTGCACTTTTTTATTTCTGGTGTTGAAGAATTATGTATTTATCAATAATATAATTTTCAGAAAGCACTTCTTGTGTGATTAAAGATCCAAGCAAAATTGCATGTTGTAATATCTAGGCAATATAAAGATCCTGAAAAGATTAAAAATGAATGAACTGCTTAAGACTTACCACTGTTGCTGTTGCTATCATCGTGTAGTCAGCCCATCTCAGATACCGTCTTATTTTCCCTCTCGAAGAATGGTACAAACTGGAGGCAATTCCAACTCCAATCAATGAATTGGCATAAAGTTTGCAATGGAGATTCTTCCTGCGGTAACCGACAAAGAAATAAAAGATTATGAGAGTAATCACATGCTATATTGCTTGGATTCTCCAAAAGTGTCATCGGGTGTTTGTTGGATCCTCCAAAGTAGTGTATTTTTGAGGATCCGACATGGGTGCGGCAACATTTCGGAGTGTCCGCACAAAGTGGTCAACTTAAAGCAGCTCTGGAAAATTTCTGACCTTGGAGCCTGAAGTCCAAGAGCAATAAAAGGAAGAGAAGTGATCACATTAGCAATAGTTTCAGCGAGGGTACTATCACCTAAAAGAAAAACAACTGATAGATTAGAAATATGCTGGAGGCAGTATGATACACCTAACTTTTAAAAAAAGATTGTTCTTTGTATCTTTACCATGGAGACAACAACGGATGGGCCTCAGGCAACCAGGCCTTTGCTGCCAAACTCTCCTGGTGAACAAGATAACATGACATGTCAAATTGTTATTCAACAAGAATTCTAACTTTGGATCTGAGTTGACAATTCAATCATCTACGTTACTTCGAGAAGATAGAAAAGCACCTCCGCACAAATGAATACAGGTCAAGCGAGATAACCTCATTTTCACTTACTGAACTATTAGCTGATGTCTTGTTCCAACAGAAAAACTTTCATGATGAGGTTGATGCAAGTCCCCACGCTGTTTTATCTCTTCCAATGCAAATGGTGAATGAGGCACCACTTGCACTCCATGCACACCCGCTAAGGCTGTATTAGGCTTCAGTGAACTCTGGGTACCCATCTGCTAATTGGCAATCAGCCAAATGAATATGACTGATTGCCAGCATTAACACGCTGCTACCAATATTGACCAGTTAACGTGTGCAATAATTCAACCACTTCTTTGATTTTCTGTAACAAGGAAAGGAATTAGTCGAATTCTCATGTTTTCGAGTGATCAAGAATATATACTAAATTTCTTCTAAGCAAAGAAAATCCTCCAGAGAGCACCAGGTAATCACCACAAAAGATTTTAATAAACTACAGAATTATTGCTTCACACAGCGTTGTTTACAAAATCATAGGGTTCTTTACATTCTACACCCTAAATGTATGCCACCTTTTTATTTGCACTATATCATCTTCTTTTTTAGATCTACTCGCTAACCTGTTCATTTCTTTGCAAAACTTCATCTGGTGAGGGGAAAATAAGGAGCTCAACTGTTTCTAGGTTTATGACGTGCTCAACGGTTATCTTTCAGGTATCCTTAGATGCATGAAATTTTGTTTCTGCATAGTAGAGTAGGTACAACTATATGAGATTGAAATTTTAGAAGTTGCCACAATTTCTTGAATACTTTCATTACTGAACCGCATCCAATTTTCTAGAAGCTTGATCTTTGAATACTCCGGGAGTTAGGTTACACTTCACTAGCTCAACTAATATAAAAAGGGCAGCCCGATGCACTAGGCTCCTGCTATGCGCGAGGTTCAGGGAAGGGCCGGACTACAAGGTTCTATTGTATGCAGCCTTACCCTGCATTTCTACAAGAGGGTGATTCCACGGCTCGAACCCGTGACCTCTTGGTCAAATGGCAACAACTTTACAAGTTATGCCAAGGTTCCCCTTCTAGCTCAACTAATATGCTTTTAGCCATTTTTTCGTGTCAATAGAAACATTACACAGTACAACCTGCATATATAGCAGCAGAATCTTATCATGTCAATGGTGAACCAGAGTCGTAACTTGTAACCTAGTAAAGTGGCATAACGATTCAGAAATTGATCTAAGATCAAAATTTTCTATCAGAAGACATCAAGTTCAAGTCAATAATCTCTTGCTAATATTATCAAGAAACCGTGTCACACAATTTTTTAATAAAGACCAATTATCAAGACCTAGCAATAACTTAATAAAGACCAAATAATGCACCGTAACTCTATTATGAACCTTTCAAGGTTATCATATCCCTTGTTTAACTCATGGTTTAATATGTCAATAGAAAGATTACATTTTTCTTCTTACTTTAATTGAAGTTAATCTGATAAGCCTGCATTTTTATATCAATTCAGATATCTTAGAATGAATTAGAAAAATCTTGATTTTGGCATCAGTAGTCAGTTGCAAAGCTAAAATTGACTTGATAGAAAATCAAAAAACAGTTAATTATACATATGTATATTCCCTTCTTCAACCATAACCAGAATGACAATTAAAACTATATTACTGAATACTCAAATTCCTAGTAAAAACCCATTTCCTTTTTGGTCAATTCCCCAAATAACTGAAGCTTAATCAGTTCTAATGCATATTCTGAATTTCAACATGTGGTACATAAAGGTAGTACGGGAAACATGAAACTTAGGGGGGAAGTCAAAATCCGTAATTACAGGGGTCAATCTTGAAATTCCATAAAAAAAAAAGGATCTTGAAATTCGAGAGACCAAGATAGGGAAAGAGAAAAGAACCTGCAGGTATGGGGCAATGCGCTAAAGAAGGGAGTTGAGGGGGGCAGAGTGATAAGGGATATTTAGGGAGAGAGATGAAGTAGCGTGGTGTACCAGGGGAGAACAATAATTATGGGATTTTATGCGAATGTACGAATCTCTCTAAGGAACCTTGCGCATATTCGGGTGTTCCTTTGGCATATAGGCTGCGCATATTCGGGTGTTCCTTTGGCATATAGGCTGCTCAAGGTCCGAATCTCTTTTACCTCTGCTACATAATAATATGCCATTATTATACTTTAAACCCAAATATATCCTTGCCTTAATACTTTTGGTTCAATATACCCAAAAGCGAACCCAGAATTTAAGCGCGACAGGGCACCACTCTATACTAATCAACAGCCATAAAATTCTAAAGAAGGAAAAAAAACAAACATATATATACAAGAGAAAAAGAGATTTCTTCGCAAAATGAATACTATAGGAAAAGAAGGAATAAAATTAATTAAGTTGACTATTATGTATCAGTACTAAACTATAAATGAAAAAAAGAAGAAGATAAAAGTAAAAAAAATATATAATTTGCTATTAAATATAAATTATATTGTAATCAAAGAACTAAAATATTAATTAAGTTAACTATTATATATTAGTACTAAATTATAATTGAATTAAAAAAAGAGATAAAAGTAAAAGATAAAGCAATTTACTATTAAATATAAATTATATTGTACTCAAAGAATAAAAATAGAAAGGAGGAAAAGAAAAGCTAAATGACCATGGGGGGTCGAACATGCGTCCCCAGCAAAGTTGGAAATTTAAGGCACCAAAGCAACCACTTCTCCCATTCGCCTCTTTGTTTCTGGGGATACACTTAAAATAATTAAGGGATCCCATAGTTTTTGCCGAGACTAACGGGGTCACGTGACCCCTCACCTCACCACATAGGTCCGCCTCTGAATATACCCATCTTCCGTTAAATTTATCCAAAGTCGATATTCAATCCTATGTGGCACTGACACTTGATGAGGTGGATGTCATGTGGCATGCCACCTCACTGCTCATAATCTATTTGCTTTTTCAATACTAAAATTTTTTTCCTCCACCATCATTGCCACCATGAACAATATTAAATTTTTAGCTAGTGAACTCATACAAAATCGGAGTTTCTAAATAGTATGAGACTGAATGTTGCTCATCTGTCAATGCTTTGAGCACTTGGTGTCGATGCCCCCTTTTTCTAAAGGCGAAATCGGATTTATGACATTTTGAGAGGACAACTCGTTCCCTTTTGGGAGTTGGATTTTGGAATTGAAGAGTCGCCACCTAATAATTAAGTGCATTAGGACACTAAGAAGGATTTGAGTTTGAAGAACCAGAGTTTGGGTAAGGGCTAGAAATTATCTCGAGGGGAAGGTGTTAGGCACCCCTCAAGATCCACTAGTGTGGTTCCCGACCATATTATAATTGTGACTTCATATAATCAAGTAACCAATTAAGGGCTCAAATAGGAGGGATTCGCATACAACATTGCAAATAAGTTAAAAACTTGAGGAAAGGTAAAGAGGGCAGAAATTTTATGAAAGATTTAGACAATTTAAAAGAGATAGACGAAAGCAAGTAAAAGGGAGGGGGTCATAGGTTTATGATTAATATGGATCACGTCAATGCAATATCTAGTAATCACTCCTCAAAGAGGGGCTACATGAGATATTATCGCACCGGTCATCATATCCATATCTACCCTTCCCACCCCGTTAAGGTATTAAAGCGCGGAATAGTATCGTTATATAATGCATGCTACTACCCGTCCCAATCCTATCAGTCTCGGAGGAATTGAGACTACTAATCCTAAAGGGGAGGGAGTTGGGGCTTTTCAGAGTTTCAAAAGGATAAAAGTCTAGGCGACAAGCAAAAACACATAAACAGTTAGGGGGAAACAAATAGTAATTAAGGCTCACACAGGCCTCCTCACTTAAAAGAGCAAATATAGAATGACTTCAAATATTGGTTTGGTCTGAATTAAATTAAAAGCGTAGGCTAGGCTGATTCATCACATATTTCTCAAATGAGGAGTCTGAATTAGCCTTGTCTGGATGTAGTTTATCAAAATTGACGTAATTAATTACCTAAAAGTTTGCCTAAGTGATACTTATAGGCATGTGACGACCCAAAGAGTCATCACCTGTTTCCTCATTCGTTTTTGCTTCCGAGACCTTGAAAACCTCACTTTTATTTGCCTCGATTTGCGTGCACAGTCCGAGCGTGTAGCCGAAAGGCTTAAATATGAATTCTATGTTAAAAATGAAGAATTTTGATATTAATATGATTAAAGTTGACTTTGGTCAACATTTTTGCTAAACGAACCCGGACTCGTGATTTGACGGTCCCGTAGGATCTGTAGAAAAATATGGGATTCGGGCATGTGCCCGGAGTCGAAATTCGAGGTCTAGAACCCGAGTAAAAGAATTTTTCTGTTAAATTATTTTTCTAAAATTATTAAGGAAAATAAAAATAAAAATTAATTAAAAGACTATGGTATCGGGCTCGTATTTTGGTTCCGATGCCCGGTATAGGTCTTAAATATGTGTTAAGCACTTTTTGTGAAGTTTGGTCAAAATCGGACATCGTTTGACGTGTTTCAGACCTAATTATCTAAAGTTAGAAGTTTGAAATGAGAATGATGATTTTGAGGTTTGATTCATTGATTCTGAT
This sequence comes from Nicotiana glauca, assembly GCA_026770625.1. Classification (NCBI taxonomy): domain Eukaryota; kingdom Viridiplantae; phylum Streptophyta; class Magnoliopsida; order Solanales; family Solanaceae; genus Nicotiana; species Nicotiana glauca. Next base: position 24,748 of record MU758387.1, read on the forward strand.
GTTGCTTTGGCGATTTGATCGATCGAATAAGTTCGTAGGATGTTATTGAGTTAGGAGCCCCGAGGGCTCGGGAGTGAATTGGAAGTGGTTCGAAGTAGTTTTGCACTTAGGAAATGTAGCAGGTTTTTGGGCTTCAGCTATTGCAGGCGATTTCTTCTACGCGTTCGCGTGGTCTCTTCCGCGTTCGCGTAGCTTTAGCCTTCTGCTTCATCGTGTTCGCATTCCTTGACTCGCGTTCGCGTGGAGTCATCTGACCCTGAGGGCTTAGCCCTCTTTCTTCTTCGCGTTCGCGGACCCTTGAGCGCGTTCGCGTAGCTTTCCAGACTTCCTTCAACGTGTTCGCGAGCCCATTATCGCGTTCGCGTATAACAGTCCCTAGGCCCCCAGCTTTTCCTCTTCGCATTCGCAGCCTTCCCATTGCGAACACGATGCATTGCCCAGTCTACCCTTCGCGAACGTGGTCGCTCTCCTCCGAATGCGAAGGGTAATTTTTGCCCAGTTATATTTAATTCCCAGAAACAGTAAATACGGGACTTTTCACAAAAATACACGAACTACTTTCTTCTCCAAGCACTTAGGCGTCCATTGAAGCTCCTTTTCACCAAGACTTTTTGGGTTAGTAAATCTTAACTCGTTTTCTTCATTTTCTATCATCATTTATCTAATTTCCTAGCCCTAAATCATGAAATCAAAGTAGAAATTAGGGGCTTTTGGGTAGATTTAGGATTTTGGGAATTTTGGGTGATTCAACCTCAATTTGGGGTCGAATCACAAAACAAATTATATATTTGAACTCGTGGGGGTTATGGGTGACTAGGTTTTGGTCTGAGCCTCGTGTTTGGACCATGTGGGCCCAGTGTCGAATTTTGGTATTTTTGGAAGAATGCTAAAAAACTCATTTCTAGGCTATGGGATTATGTTGTTGAGCCCTAATTGATATTATTGAATTAATTATGCCTAGATACCATTGTTTCGGAGTC